>LPNX010500448.1:363516-387921 GCA_001517045.1 Pseudotsuga menziesii | reverse complement strand
TATATTGTTGTATATGAAAACATTTTATACTACAATATTTAATTTCAAATATTTTTTCTATTATATTATCATTGTGGTTATGATTTTTTTTTGCTAAATAGTTTTTAAATAAAAATATTCATATCAATATGTTAGTCATATTATAATATTATTGATTCAAATCTTAATTCCAATTGAAATCTAAGTTTATAAATCCATCTTAAAAAATACCAAAGAATTTGATTTTATCATTGGATCATTTATATATAAAAAATTGAGGATTTTTGGCTTAGTTCCATACAGAAATCTCTTCCTAATTAAATAAAATTACAAATATTCCAAAATAGAATACTTCTCTACCCAACAAAAATCAATAACCTCTTGGATAACCAATGTTAAATTTATTTGGGAGTGTCATTTAATTTATTTTAAGAATTTAAATAGGATATTAAGAGAATGTGCTCTAATTTTTTTACTAATTTTGATCTTGTATAGATATAGAAATAAGATTCATTGTTGTGGAATAATCTTTGCTCTCTAAACTTGGAATATTTTAAGCATAATAAGATATATGCACATAATTTATTCAAACAATAAGAGTGCTAATTTACCATATTTTACTATACATGTATTAAAAATCACATACAAATAACTTAAAAAAAAGAATAGAAAACATTTATTAAGATTATTAAAAATATTTTATGGAGTTTAATTTACTGATATTATAGAAACCATGAGCTCTCTATTAATATAATTGTAGTTACATGATATGAAATCGGTAGATTAGTAGAATTTGGTGTGAAACATGTGCAATTCTCATCTTTTCTAAGCATTGCAGTGACTATTGGACTATCATTATTTTACATTCTTTGTTACATTGATCTCTTGACTGGGTTTTCTTTTATGTTTTTTTACCTTCCCCATTACTACTTCGTTGGGTTTTCCGCTATCCATGCTACAAATGAATCAGTTGCCCTTGCAATCCTGATGGGATCATTACTAGAATTATGGTATATTTTTATCATCATTTTTGCTTATACTAAGATGTGTTAGGGCTCTTGTTGTTACAAATTTACAATACGATATAAAGAGGATGTTAAAAATGGGTTGATAAAATGGATACCTACAATATCTAGTGAAAATAAGGGTTTTCTTAATTGGAAAGGTATATTGTGAAGGGGGTTCAACAATACAATTTTAGGAAGTATTTTCCAATATTTAGTGAAATTAAGAATATTCTTTAATATTCTAGGAACGAACATGCTATGTAACAAGTTCACTGAGTGAACCCCCTGTACTCCTCTCTTCTAACCAAAATCCTCCAGCATAGTCTTATGTTAAGTGTTCTCTCCCCTTTGATTCTAGTATGTCTCATTTTTATGACAAAATGAGAATAGCAGTTGCAAGGCTAAGCAGTTGGAGAAGGCCAGGAAGTTATAAAATCGGACTTAACCGCCTTCTAATTAATCTCTTTTTATTTTTGACTAATTTTTTAGGGACACGCAAGTGGCACAAAGGAAACTTGACTGTGACATATGAGTTACCCTTAGACAACATGTGTGTACAAAGTTTTAGGAAAAATGCTAGTTTCACAAAGTCAACTAGAGTGTGGAACACGAGTTGTTGTAGTTCCACATGCATTTATGCCTTAATATTATGAAAAAAAATAGATGAAGCTAGAGTAAACAGTGAATGACAAGTTCCATGATCTTCTATAGAAAAATGGCTCTTCAATCCATTTGTCCTTTCATTTGACAGAAATTTTAGTATCGTCACTTGGTTGGAGAAGTGTTGATTCAATGGATAATGATGATCCAATGCATAGGTGCAATGACCATGCTTTGATGCCACTGTGATGTACCCAAATCATAATTCAAGCATAATACCTCAAAACAATGAAGCAATACTGATGTATCCCAGCTACATATTTGATAAATATGTAGCAAGCTTATGGTCCACTCCTAGGATGCCAAAATGGCACACTAGATCCAAAGGTTCTTCAATAGGCACTAGGAGGCTTGTGGCTTGACTCCAAAAGTCTTGGGATGGATTAGAGAATCTTGGATTGTCTACAGAGTCTATTTTTGTAGAGTATGCATAATCCATAATAACAATTTTAGAGTTGGAGGGGTTTAGGAGAGGTTTGGAGGACTTGATGTGGAATTGGGAGTTTGGGATGGAACAGGGTAATGATTTCCAAACGAATGAAAACAATACTTAGGAGACTCTAATTTCTGAAAACCACCTGGGATGGATTCTACACAGTCTCAATTTCCTGCAAAATATTTCAAAATGTTGTTTCGATCTCCAGAGAAAAAGATATGGCTGAAATAGTGGGAGCTAGTAAAAAATGACTAGTGAAAGAGCAAGGGTAGGAAAGATATCAAAGGAGGGAAAATGTTTAGGAAATTTGGGATGAAGTCATATAGTGCATACCTATAGGGGGTATTAAAAAATATGCATAGATTAAATGTACCGCACTTCAACATGTATGGGATTTAGGAATAGTTGGATTTCCTAGCACATTGGCCATTGGCACATTCGAGAGTGAATCACTCTTGGAGATGTTTCCCAACAAGCCAAAAAAACAATCAATTGCCTCTAGGATTTATGTGGAACCTCCACTACTACTTGGTAAAAAATTGGGTGCCACTAACAATCATGGAATAAATGGAAGCAAGTTTGGGAAGCAAGATCAAATAATTGGGAATTTTGGCCTAGGGAGACTAGCAACTTCCAACTCAAAACTAATTGCACAAGAGGCTCATGAATTTCTTGACTGGGAGCATGGATGGGACCAACTATACTCTAATTAAAATTTAGCTACATTAGACATACCATATATAGGCAATTGACAGTTAATTATTACAATACTTAATATTTGGAAACTTTACGAGCACATTGGACACCACAGACAGAATAGAGAGATAGAATGGAATCAACTGGAGATTTATTATTACTGAGTGTCAGAATACACCATGTACATAGTATGTTTTTTCTAAGAGAAACAATGATAGCAGCAACAATGAAATAGATAAATATAAATCAAGAGGAGAGAGACGATGAGAGGTCTTAAGAATAATGACCCCCTGCAACAAAATGAGATCCAAACTGAAAGTAGCTCCAATAACTTGCAGAAAAAACTGGGAAGTGTGGAATTTGAGCAACGAGGATCCTTCTTATGCTAGTAGAAGAAGCATAAATGCACAAAGGAAAAACCTCCAACTAGAATGATCATTGAATGCATAGAAGCTTACTTAAGCACAGTGAAAGGAACTGAGTGTTCCTCTCCAAAATCACCAGCTAGAGATACTCCAACTAGTTACAAATATATAGAGGGACACATGTCCCTACGGTTGACTCAAGGGGAACATCACCCGAGTATAGGTATCAATAAGCTTACAATAAAAAACAACTATATCCAAATGCATGCTTAATCCTTGCACCTTGCCTCCTTTTATACTTGAGAAGTCTCCAATACCATGGGACAATGAAAACCATGTTCCATAATCACCTTTAGCCAATACCATGGAACACCCAGAACCACACACTAGGTAATTATTGCTCCACTACCTTAATTAGAGTGCCCTCTAACCATTTTGACTTTCATAAATGCACCTTAAGAAACTCTAACCAATTTACCCAAGTTTGTCCACTCATTGCTACCATCATTATTCCACCCTTATCCACTCCTTGCGCACCCTTTGAGCAATTTTAATCAGTATTTTCCCACTTAAATTCATAATTACAATTTGCCTTGGGAAAATATTCTTCAATTAATTTGCTCCATAATTCGAATTGGGAATTACTTGTGGCTTAATTATCCTTTTAATAATCATTTTTTGTACCTTAGGATAATTTACTTAGTTAATATTTCTTCTTTAGCCACCCATTTAATAATTTTAATGTTTTTTACCTAGGTGACATGACCAAAATAATATAGAGAAAATTGGGAACATGACATGGGCCCTTAAATAAATTGTTTATAAGGGTAGTAGAGATCGATAAGATTGGTTTACATAATATTAAAAACTAGTTTTACAACAAAGTCTCATGGATTTTGATTGCCAATTTAGAATAAAATCATCAAGAGTTAACATATTCTCTAAAAATGAATTTATTTATGAATTTAAGAGTGTCATTCCATTTCATATATTTTTTTCATCTTCTCTTAATTAAGGTTTGAAGAAAGAAAATGAATAAATAACTTTGAGAGTCAACCACATATTTGAAGAACATAAAGGGAAGAAAATAGGGCTACATGATTCTTATGCAATAGATCCCAACAAATTCAATATAATATTATCCCTTTCATTTCCCTCACTCTATTTGGGAAATAAGCAATATCCTTTTCAAATAATAACTCATATCAAGAAAACAAATAAGAGGTTCTTGAAATATTTATCTTGTTATTGTTCCATGTTATAGACGTATATATCTAATTTCAAGAAAGACCATGGCAAGCTTCCCTTTTAAGTGTTGCAAAAATATAGATCTTCATATGAAATAATGTATTTGATAATTGTGGTCTCTTATTCCTATATCAAATTGTACAAAATTTATTGGGACTGATAAATAATATGTCTCCCTTTTTACCAAAATCTTAGGAAAAATAATGTCAATCACACAGGTAATTATCATATACGAAATTATCATATACGATAATGGAATATAATTGTTATTATGGCCAAGCTCCATCTATATTTGCATTTGCATAAGCTAAAATATTGTGTTAATACGGGGGATGGCTGTTAAAAAAGTATGATTGTATCTACACAAATTCTCAAGGTTTTAAGAAGAACTATGTTGGGGATTAGAAATGGAATGCATTATGCAAATGGATGATATATTCTTACACTTTTAGTTTTTAGTATTGAGTGAAGTAGCTCCTTTTTAACGACAATGCAAGTATTCCAATATATTTGGTGTCATGGAGAACAATCTAAAAGCTATAAACACTTAAAAATCAATTTATGAAGAACATCGAAAATTTATTCTACAAATAATGATACTACCTTGAATCCTATTTGTTTATCATTGTAGACATCCCTAAAGGTAAATAAAAATCTTAACAATCAATTTATGAAGAACATCGAAAATTTATTCTACAAATAATGATACTACCTTGGATCCTATTTGTTTATCATTGTAGACATCCCTAAAGGTAAATAAAAATCTTAACAATCAATTTATGAAGAACATCGAAAATTTATTCTACAAATAATGATACTACCTTGGATCCTATTTGTTTATCATTGTAGACATCCCTAAATGTAAATAAAAATCTTAACGAAAAATCCAAACAAAACCACACATAACTAACAAACAAATTAGTTGGTTTCAATAGATATATGTGGTATAAATTAAAGTAGAAGAAAGAGAATATTAGATAAAGATACTATAAGAGGATTATAGAACCAATCCATATAAACAAATTCATTAAGTTCCATTAAAAAAAAATGCAATAAAATCCGTAAATTGTTGGAAATATTTCCTAGTGTGATAGCATTTTATAATAGTTGCAACAAATATTTTCCCATAGCATAGTCCAAGCTAGAAAAATATGCAATACCACTATTAAGAGCATGTGGATGGTATCAACTTCTTTTTACTAATGGTGATTCCATTGGTATCCATCAAGCATGGAGCTAAATATCACCAATAAATATTACACAAGACCACAAAGAACAATACAAGGTTATAGAAAGGTTGGGCATGCAATAATGTTAGATTATTATGGGTATATATTGTAGATTCTAATACCTACATTTCTTAGCTAGTGGTGGTCAACATGTGGCTATTTTTATATAAAAATGTTTCCATCTTAAATATTTTGAATTATTTTTGAGAAAAAAAGATTTCTTTTGATTATTTGGAGCTAGAACTAGATCCATTCTAACTTTGGATTTATTAAGCACCGATAAGGATCAAATAATTGAGATGCAAATATCTTGGAACTTAAAAGATTTTGAGATAAGATATATTTATGTTGGCGTGCTTCACACACACACATGATGCATTGATTTTGTATAAAATTTAAAATTGATCCAACTTTACATGGGACAAACAAATGGGATGAACATTACAATCTCTTCAAAGCTAGCTTGTAGAATGCACCTTGCTTCTCTCGATGCAATTATATTTGGCAAGGCCCATGTGAGGAACATCAACCCTTATCTATAATTTCTTAAATAATATAGTCAAATAAAACCGACCTACATTGGTGTAAGGTTAACAATTGGGAAGATAAACCTTTAGAAAGTTGAGTAAATTCATTCAAAGAAAACATGACTAAAGATTAATCTATGGATTGTTGTTTGTTGTGCTTGGGAAAAAATGATGAATAAAATACTCAAGGGTATGGAAGTACTGCACAACTCATGTTAGATCATTCTTTTTGGATTAAAACAAAATAGGGTTAGATGGGAAGACAGATCTAAGGTTCAAAGGGTCCTTCCCTAGGGTTTCCATAGCATAATAGAACCTTGTCTTGTGTTCCTGGTGACTTTCCATTGATTATTAAGAAATATACAGTAAGATATTTTGGATTATGGGGATGGAAATCTCCATCAAACATGCACAATATTCCATAGGCACAAAGAGTTAATAGATATTTGGAAGTGGTCGCGTGATTTTAGTGTTGTTGGAAGGGAGGGGACGATTGAGGCTGGTGGGGACAAGCTCCAGACAGTTGGAAACTATGGTTTAAAGGTTATATCTGATGCCATTTTTATGGATCAAAATCCTTCAGCTAAATTTTTAAATGGGCCCACTCACAATAATTGGGGTTATGCACCAAACTAGATCAATTGTTCTCTTAATACCTACCTAATCCCTTTCTTTTCGATGCTTACAAAAACCCTAACTAGGAAAAGACTGAAATGTATCAAGGCCGAAAACAAATCAGGGTAGAGATGGTCCTTAGACACGAAATTATTATGGATAAGGTAGATACATTGGCAACGCAATCCTTGGTTGGAAAAATCATGGGAATTTTTTTCTCCAGAGGCTTGTCATCACAATGGATAGATTCAGGATGGAAAGATCTCATTTGAGTACATGTTTCACTTTAATATACTTTTTAAGGGGTGGATCTTCTTCGAATTCAAGTTGCAAGAAGATATGGAACAAATTCTATCCAAGTTCTCGCTTTCAAGGTCCCTCCAACTTGGTTCTTAAACATTGGAATAAGGGGTTTATTACTTAGAGTGAACCTATGATTCTTCAACATGCGTGGATGTTAATGCTAGGTATTCCCCATTGTCATCTAAGGAATTTATGAACTCAATTGAAACCTCTATAGGGAAGTGTGCAACATTATAAGAGGATTTCCATAAAAAAGAGACAAAAGGGTGGCAAGAGTATTAGTTTATCTTTACTTAAGTAAGGGGCTTGTTTTGGGATAGAAGTCGAGTGGAATTTTGGGGTTTTTCTCAAACTCTATACTATTGGCAAATATTGTTATGTTGTAGGGAGGTTGGTCGCCTTTGGTGATATTGCTAGCTTAAAAAAAATCTAATGGGAAGAGGAAAATTTTGGATGTGAAAGTCTAGGGACCAGTCAGATTTGGTAGATTCTTTTGGTCATATGAAATTAATATGACCTGAAGGTTATGATGATAGGAGGCCTTGTATTTCTTTCGGTCTAGTAGCCTAATTTTTATTGGTAAAGGAGGAAGAGACGACTCAAGTGTCAATGGATTATGGACCCTCCCAGCTATGAATTCATGAATTTCCCCTTTTCTACCTTTCAATGCTTCTCCTAGGACCTCTAGTCCCCTTCCCCATAAAGAATTAAATTTATTAGATGTTCCTAGGGGTTTGGGTTTAGATGGTTTTTCCTCAAAAGAACTGGCCGTGGTGAAGGAGGTAGAATCCCCGACCACTCTTGTTGTTGTGAAATAAGAGGTCCTTCCCTCTAGTAATCCTATAAAATCATCCCCTAAATATGGAAACCTTTGGATGACTCACAATCCTGCAATTTTGGATCAGAAAGGGATTGTAAAGGATTTCCTAGACCAGATATAATGCTCTCCTCTTCAAGTTAGTCATAAATCTAATATCTCGAAAGAAAAATCCAAGCATTATAAAGAAATTTTTTTGGGAAAGTAATTAATAATCGATCGAGCACTTAGATATGCCAAACCCATGAGTAGGGTGTCTCAATTATTGTTCTGTTGTTGAAGGTGAGAGAAATTGGTGGTGCTCAAACACATCAAGCTCTTTGTAGGATGTTTTCTGGTATTAACCCGATATTGTTTTGTTATAGGAAATTATGGTGTGGGGATCTAAATATATTCATATGTTATCTTAGCTTCCACCTAGTTGGAAATTTTGTACTTTGGGCATTAGGTATGTCAAAAGGACTAATCATGGCTTGGAACTTTAATTTTGTAGCGTTGAGTAGTAGTTTTATATCGAAGGAATTGGTTTTTAAGGAAAATTTATGTCCAATGGAAAAACTCTCAAGATTATTAATCTATATGGCCCATACTTGGATCGAAAACCCTTCAAGGTATATTTGAAATATTAGGGATTCTTAGAGGACAACAATTTGATACTTGAAGGGGACTTTAATTTAACCTTGTCAGCCAAGGAAGAGGGGGGAAGGGGGAATGGCTAGGCCAAATATGTTGGTTCCTTTATTTTCTCATCTTTTTGAAGAAACTAGGTTAATTGATGTTGAACTTGTCCAAATTGTCTCAACATGTTGAAACAAGAGAAGTGGACATGCAAGTATCTCAAAATAGTTGGATAAGTTTCTATTGGTGGAATCTTTGGTGGAATCATGGGTTGGTGTAGGAGCAATTTCATATCACTATCCTATTTTTCTTCGAATTGAAAATAATGAGAAAAACCCATCTTTCCCCTTTAAATTTAACCATGCATGGCCAGATGAGGAGGATTTAAAAGGAATCATATCATCCAATTAGATGAATTTTGATCCTTTACATAGGGAGTCAACAATGGAGCAATTAGAAACAAATTTTAAAAAGTTAAAAAGATTAGTAGACACATGGGATCAATAGAAAAAACCCGAAAGACATGTTGGATTGACTAGGGTCGACGAGGAGATCGAAAGCATTTTTTTGCAAAATAAAAATGGCGTATTTCGGTCGAGGATATGGGGCTTTTAAAGGGTCTAGAAAACTAAAAAATAACACTTTCTGGCTATGGAGAAAATCACATGGAAGCTCAAAATATATGTCATTTGGTTAGAAAAAGGTGATAGAAATACAAAATTTTCCCATAAATTCACCTCCCATCGTCAAGTAGTAAATACAATTTGGGATCTCGAGGTTTTGGATGGTTCTAATATCTCCTCTTTTAAGGATTTAACTATAATTGGTGTTGATTATTTATTTTCCCTCTTCAAATATTTGTAGGTCTCACATATTGGAGAACAAATGTGTGTGATTAGGCCTTTCCTCAAAGTATTTGATCAAGAGGTGAACAATAGAATTGAAGTGTTAATTACTAAATAATAACTTAAATATGTGTTGGAATCCTTCAAAAAGGCCAAAATTCCATTCATGGATGAGTGGACAATTGAATTTCACTTGGATTTTTATGATATATCAGAAGAGGACCTCTTATGGGTAGTCGAGGAATTAAGAGTTTCAGGAAAAATTTAAGGGGAAATCAATGTCACCTTCATAGCACTAATTCCCAAGAAAAATGACATGAAGTATTTTGATGAATTTCATCCAATTTCACCTTGTAATTTGGTATACAAAGTAATCTTAAAATTATCACCAATAGACTAAGGGGGATGTTGTCTATAATTATCTCTGAAGGACAGTTCAAGTTCCTTTTCAATAAATGGATCCTTGATGCAATAAGCACAACACAATAAGTATTGCATTCCATTAAACTCAAGGAACTGGTTTTGGTAGTGATGAAAAATGAATTATCCAAATATTATGATAAGGTGGATTGAACCTTCCTCGAGTTGGTCCTTTTTCAAATGGGTTTAAACTTATTGGCATTCAATTGGATTATGAAGCGCATTTCATTGAGAAACTTCACAATTCTCATTAATGCTTCCCATTTAGATTTATTTATGGCCACCCATATCTCAAAAA
Source organism: Pseudotsuga menziesii (assembly GCA_001517045.1). NCBI lineage: Eukaryota > Viridiplantae > Streptophyta > Pinopsida > Pinales > Pinaceae > Pseudotsuga > Pseudotsuga menziesii. Next base: position 377,858 of record LPNX010500448.1, on the reverse strand, counting down.
AGGTTTTCCCTTATCCCCCTTTATTTTATTGATTATAGTGGAAGCTTTGAATATGGTATTTAATACCGCAAAATAGTTTGGCATGATTAAGGGCACTTAGGAGGCCGAGGAATCCACTCTTTATCACTTACCATTTGTGGATGATAAATTACTTTTGGGGGATGGTTCAATAAACGAATGGAAAGTTTACAAGGATTTGTTGAACTCTTTCTCTTCAGAAATGGAAATGGAAATTATCTCATCCAAGTTTGTGGTTATATGTAATAACCTCCCCCCCTTGAGTTTGAAGTCCAAGTATCCTTGTTTTTTTCTTTCACTTTCGAGACTCTAGATAAAGGCTTGAAATACATAGGATACTTTATAAATTCAAATGATTACAAAATAAATGATTGGTTGTGGTTATATAGAAAAATGAATAAAAAAACTATTGTTGGTGTTATAGATGGTTATCTCTGAGTGGTAGGTATGTTATGATAAAATTTGTTTTAGAGAATATTCTAGTGTATTGTTTATCTTTAGCGAATGATTCAAAGGGTATTAACCTCAAGTGCAAAAAAAATGCTTTAGTTTTCTCTATTGAAAAAAAGGAGGGGATTCCCCTTGTTAAATGGTATACCCTACCTATTGGAACCTTTGGTTTGTTGGTAATATCACCTTATCGGAAGAAGGAAGACAATCATTCTAAAGATCCAACCATCGAATAAATTATGAATTTTAACCATGTCCACTTTGGGTCCTCATATCCATATTTTATGGATGGTTATAACCAACGTCGTCCATTTGTTGTTAGTTTGGACCCCTACCCAAACCTATTTATAGTGTATCCTTCTTGGAGTGGTCTATCATCGGATCATTGAGATCGTTGTTCTCTTTAAGGCATCCTCATTGTGCTTATGTGTTGTAATGGAGTCTTTAGACACCACCCATACTATTCCTGGAATATTTGTTCTCTTCTATTGTGTATCTACCTGATCCAACATGGTATTAAATTTTGTTGGTTTATGATCAAGGTTTTTACATAATGAGAATATCTCTATTGGTGATGAGATTATTTTCATTGTTGGGTTGAGGAAAATGATGAATCATTGAACTCGACCATCATACCCTAATTTTGGCATTATATGAATTCTTTGGGTATTTCAAGTTCAAAACATTGATATTGGCATATTTGGAGTTCTCGATTATCTGGGTGAGCCAAATTCTATGGAAACAAAGATGATAACGTCGAGTGGATTGTTGTTCTTGAAAGAATGGTGAACCATAGTGTTCCCTAGATGATGAGATCTAGAAACATATTGGTGTTATTTTTCTAGACTTATGATCCCATAAATATTATAGAAAAGCATTCTTATTTGACTGTGTGCTTGACTTGTGAGGCATATTGACCTGTGGTCAACTTGTATTAGTCGACGGAGTATTGTTTAATGGGAATATTTTTCTTGACTGGAGACAATGTCTTATATGTTCGGCTGACTACCACAAAGAGTGACATACTAGATATTCGACGCATTGATATATATATTGTGTTGCGATAAAACCTTTTTTTTTGTTGTATTCTAGAGCCATTACCTGGGAGATTCGACCGATTTGTGAATCAACTAAATTACCAACTTGTATCTCAGAACTATTGACTTGATGAATTCTTAAATGCCTTCAACTGAGCATCGACTAGCTTTCATTTGATTGACTAGTACTTGATTTGTCGATCATCTGGTTTCCTTTGGGTGATCGACTTACTAAGCCATCAACTATTCTAGCATTTGGTCAACTAAGGATTGAATGGAAAAATCTTTACATTTCTATGTATTATACATTAAAGATATTGATTGAATAATCCCTGGAGGAATCCCTTGAGTTGGGTTGTTTTCTTATCACTAAGATTGTTTCTTGATTGACTCTGAGGTCGACTAGAATATGCTTGACTTGGTATAGTTTGACTAGTGCAAATTAAGATAGTCGTGTTTCTACTATGCATTGAAAACCTATTGAATATGGGTATGTTTGATGAAGATGAAGCTTTGGATTTAGAATTACAAGAGATTCATGGAAAGAATTATATTTCCTTACAGGAATCCCACGATTGACTTTGGAAAGAAGTTGTTTCCTTGCAAACTATCGTTTCCTTGTTGCAAACAAACAATGAAGGACCAAAGAATCAATTGAAGGATTCTCATCCTAGCTTGAAGATCATTGAGATCCCTTCTTGGATCAGTATATCATTGGATCGTTGAGATAATTATGCTCTTTAGATCCTCCTCATTGTGCTTAAATGTTGTAATGGTGTCTCTAGACACCACCCCCACTGATCTATAAATCCATGTTCTCTTTTGTTGTTTATCTACTTGATCCAACATTAGCCAAGCACCAAAAAGGCAGGTATGGGGTCTAAAAAATGTCTACTTATTTGGATAGGTGTTGGAAACGAAAAAGTTTGTGGAGGTTCCTCTTTTATAAAGGTCTATGGAACAAAATCATGATGATGAAGTATTTACAAAAACATACTCTTGAGAATTGGATTAGGCTAAATACTAAATCCTTCAAAGTCGCTTCCAACATACATAAAGGGTTAGTTAGGAATTTTCTTGTTTTATGGTGTTGGGTTACTTGGAATATCGGCATAGGAGATTGAGTTGGAATAAGCCTAGACCCGTGGATTGGTGTGATTAAACTATCCTTTATCTGTCACATATTCATCTTTTTCTTATTTCAAGAGGGATGACGATGTTGACATATGTCAATTTTCAAGGAGCTTTGAGTCGATGGTTAAACAATTGGAAGATAGATGAGGATTTGGATATTCAAGGGCTACCAATAAAAGAGTGGAATACTTATATCAACCAACTAGCACATGATGTTGTATGATTTGAAAACTTAGACGATTTGCTTAAATGGTCTTCGATCAAAGCAACAGACATTCAAACGTCCAAGCTTGGATATAAATATTTTGCATTTATGGAGATGTCAAGAGGAAACTTATGGTGGTGGAACTTGACATGGAATTATCTTTTCCATTAAAGATGAGTATATTCACATGTTCTTCCTTGTCGAACAAGATATTGACGTGGGATAAGTGCTAGAAGCAAAATTGGAAATGCCCAGGAAAGTGTGTATTGTGTGAAGTTGAAAGTGAATTGGTTTATCATTTCTTTGTCTCTTGTTCCTTTTATAAATTTGGTTCAACAAGATGTATTACTATCCTTAGTGTGCCCTAGTGCCTAGAGAGAAGAATATGCTCTGATATATTTTAAAAAATGGTTTGAAGACCCCTTAGTTAAATACTTCAAGGAACTTCCATGCTATGTCTTATGGGGTTTTGGATCAAACGAAATAGATATTTATTTGAGGACAAAGGTGGGAATATAATTGGTATGACGCATAGAATTAGGACAATTTTTACCAAGGGAATCAAGGAGAACAAAGAAAAAGTTGAAAGGATCCTAACAACTCCAATTATAAACCAAAACAAAGCTTAGGGCTTGGAGTGTGCCAAAACAATCCTAGAAATTGTGGCTCTAGTGAAATTTTGTCTTTCAATCCTAATCACCACATCATGATAAAATATGGACCATGAAGCAACTTGAACAATAGAGTTGAGATCTTTTCTCTTTGGGTTCTATTAAAAGTGACTTTGAATTTGGGGATTAGAACTCTTCAAGCATTGAGTGATTCCAAATTGGTTGTTGAATGGTTCAAAGGTAACTCTGAAATCACAAATCTCATTATAGCTCATGTCTTGGGTAGAATATCAAAAGATAGAGTATCCTTCAAGTCAGTCTCCATTCAAAATATCGATCAAGAGTTCAATTGCAAGGTAGATGATCTATCAAAAGAAGTTGTGGTATTGCAAGAGGGAGTGCTTATTTGGAATGAAGTTCAAGATAGCTCAACTATGCCATAATCCTCCATGTATATTTTCTAAAGTATATATGGCACATCATTCTTGGTCCATGGGTTTATAGATGTGCCTTTTTTAGTCCATGTTAGTGGTAATAATTTGCATTTTTTTATTATTATTTGTTGTTCGGATTTAAACCATTTTATGAGTATTTCAACAGTTTTGTAAGAAAAGACAAAATGCTCTTTTTCTAGATGGTAGGTGTTAACATAGGTTTCCTAGAACAACCTTAAACATGAGTTGAGCCCCCATGCCCATAAATGTATATTTTGATTTCATACTTGAAATAGAAGATATTGTTTTTTTCTTTAAAAAAATAGTTTGTTTTTCCTTGCATAAGGAAACATATCATCCTTATTTAACAAAAGATATCTCCAAGCCCTTAATGAAATCATAACTTAATCAAAATACACTATATGGTATAGAAAAAGAGTTTAAATAGAAGCATGGTTGATGGTAAATATTTATTATGGTTGTATTGCTCATAAGAATAAAGATTTATCCAATATATTTTAAAGAATAAAATATTTTGGGCATTTATATATTAAATGAAAGAAAGAGGAAGAATTTGTTTTCCATCTCTTCTTTAATTGCCTATTGAAAAATTAACTGTCTTTTTTTTTGGGAGGGGGGTTTATGTTTTTTTTTTTGGAAAAAGAGATAATAAAAACAATACTTGTTTGAAATTTGATTTCAAAAACATAAGGGGAAGAGAAGAGAATTACAAAGTGTGAAATAAAAAAATGAAAATGAAAAACGAAGGAAAAAAATGTAGAAATTTTTTTGAGTTGTTCAACAAATGAATTAGGATTCACGAAACATAATACAAAGGCACAGTACAAAAATTGATAAGGTCTATGAAAAATAGTTCTCCACAAAAGTTGGTAAGTGTCATAAAAAATAATTATTTGCATATTATGTGGAAAACTTATTTTTTTAACAACATTGTAGGGATTGTAATGAAAAAAAGTGGAATACAATTTGTAAATACCCAAAATGAATTCACACAGCACATAAAAAAATTGTTGCCAAAAAAATCATACCATGATGAAGTCTCGTTTCCTACAAAATCATTATATCAAATGTCATATATCATGACAAATTCTGACGAAGAATATCAAACACAACCATCAATGGCTAATAAATGGTTAGTTTGTCTTACAATAATCACATAGCATCAATTCAAGCAAAACAATAAGAACATTAGAGAGAGATACAACAAGAGACCTACATGACCAAGATATGTTGGATTAAGTGATTGGCAAAGTGAAATTTATTGCATTTCCTAGTTATTTAAAATAGTTAGTGGGAAACATAAATTGTATATATTATTTATTTAAACATGGGAATATTGCGTCTTCATTTTGTATATTTTGATTTATTGTTTTCTTAAATTACTCATGAAAAGTTATTATGATGTCATAATCATCCATAATATGTATATGATTGAGAAGTATTCCATTTGTTGAAACACAAATTGTAAATTGTTTCTACGAAAAGTATTTAATAGTTTATAAAACCCATAAAACATATTTACGAAAATTTTTTTATGTAAAAAAATTCACAATCATTATTTTATTTATTTATTATAAATAAAGGTTGTAGGCTTATATTAAGTATAAAAGAACGAACTACACTAATCGAGATATGTACATCAAAATTTAATGGAGTGTAAAGATCCAACATAATCATAAGCTATCTTTATTAATGGGAAAAAGCAACACACAAACTAAAAATAATACATTCTACCATGTTATTATAATGGAATACAAAAAACAAAAGGATGATGTTACCATGTTATCATAATGGAATCCAAAAAAACAAAAGGATGGTGTTACCATGTTATCATAATGGAATCCAAAAAACAAAAGGATGGCCACCATAAAATCTCAGAAATTAAAGGCAAAATTATTTATCTACAAAATAAATATTATTATGATAATTTAAACCCATGTTTGAGATGAAGCCTACTAAAAAAGGATGGATAGTAGATTAATATTGTATAAATGAAAAACACTATGACAAGTAGATGACTATGTTTAGTCAAAAGTATTCCTAACAAAACTAGGGATGTTACTTGCCCCATTTTTGTAATTAATGAAATGCTATGAACCTTAATAAGTACTTATGAAAGCAAAGATGCCAACGAAACTTGACATTGACAAAGTGTAGGATGTTGAAATTTTTTTTCCCACAGAAAAAAATCATAATTTATTATATATATAGAAATTACATTCATCAGATGGACCAATATCAAGAAGAATATTGTCCATGATCAAAACCAGAAATATACCAAAAATTCAACAAGTGGATCCTTTACAAAAATTCAGTAATTGAATTCACAAAAAATAGTCATTAAAAAAACTATTACCACCATAAAATTCAATCAATCAAGAAAATATCATAGCAAAATATCCTTCTGCACATCATCAAATCGTGAGAAAATAGCATTAATATATGCATATCTTCATAAATATTCATTCTGCACAGCAGTCCACTATCTCAAAAAAGAAATATTGTCCAAAACCAATTACCACAAAAAGCATTACCAGTTACCATAAAGGTACATTGTCCAAAAACCATAAGCACATCTTCAAGAAGACTATATAGGAAAAATAGTCTCAAAATTTTTAGAGGCACGAAACTCAGTAATCTGCCAGAAACCAACCAGACCAAGAGCACCAACTTTCTCTAGTTCATCCGCAAGAGAGTTTCTTTCTCGATAAATATACTTGTAATCCACAAACTCGAACATATCATATAATCTGAGCACTTCACGAAGCACCTGGGATAGCTGTAAACTTTGAATTTTGAACTGACCAGTGATCTAGTTGATGACCAACTGAGAATCTCCGAAAACCTGCAACATTGTAAGATGTCAATTAGAGGAAATTTGGGGTCTAAAATGGGCCTTATAAAAAAACTATGCCATGGATGAGCTGGATTGAGTTGAATTTTTAAACCAATAGAATTTCAATATCTTTGGTCAACCATTATGGTTGAGTTAAACACATAATGCTTATGTGTCATATTTTTATTTGACAATAGATAACTCTATATCAACCTCACCTTGGTTAAGTTCTTGAAAAAATCACCTCAAAATAAGATAAATAAACTTTAAATAATAAATATGAAATATTTTATTTTATCACTACATCCAACTCCTCTAAAACATAACCTTCGCATTAATTAAAATTGTATTGGAAGCATTTTGAAATACTAAAAACATTTATTAATCAAATTTTTAAAAAGAAAACTAAATAATATTTAATTTTAAATAGACTTATCTTGAAATATTAAATAAAAGATATTTAGTATTTTTAATGTTATTAAATAATATTTAAAAAATAAATATATTTAATTATTACATCCAAAAATAAATAAAACATTTTAATACTAACAAAATAAAAAATAAAAACTAGTTTTAATGTTATTAAAATTATAATAAAATTTGATTTTATTTTTTTTCTCTCTTACCTACCTACCCATTAAACCACAATTTTTTTATATTAATATAAAAAATAATATGAATATACATAGTTTATTGTTTTTTATTTTATGTGATGTAATATTTTTTATATGAATTAATATAAAATTTATATTAAAAAATAATAGTGATTTTTTACTTTTTTAATATTATTATAATTATATTTTTCACTATAAATGAATATATTTGAGTTTTACATTTATTAAATATATAAAACGTAGTAGTCTATTCATTTAAAAAAAATTATATAAAATTCAAAAGTTTCCTATCATTTATTATGTGTGCACAAGAATCTAAATATTTCATTAATATTTTTAATCAATATCTCTTAACTCTACATTAACTCAATATAGTTGTCAACTACCATTAATGAGACGATTTAGGTTGACTTTCATTAGATTTTCATTAGGTTTAATCTAACATGGCATATTTGTAGTGTGATGTGGCTTTTTTTATTATTTTCCATAGGGGGGCCATTTTAGACCCCAAATTTTAAGTTTTCCAAAGCCAAGGTAAGCAATAGCTTTAAACCAATAAGTTCAACAAATTTATTAGTACTAGAACCCAAACCCGCTTTAAATTAAAGTAATGATCTTCAGTAAAATAAAGTATAACTCCAGCTCCACATACTTTTGGTTCACCAGCTATCGAATCATCAACGTAACCCCATGTGAAGGTTTTATCAATAGTTTCCTCGACCACTAATCTAATATTTACAACAATATTGTCTTGTGGATAACAACTCAACATGCCTAAACATAAAGAGGAAACCTGAATAGGAAAAGGTAGAGAATCTTCAAAGCAGCTCAGATTTGCCTTCCATATGAAACAAAAAACTATAACAGGTAATATCTGATGAGCTTCAATTCCTTTTTAAGACACCAAGTCTTAAGACAAGATATCACTGAATCCCCAATCCAAATATTCTTAAGTTTAAGCTTGGTTTTAAGTTCAAACCAAACACTTTTGGTAAAAGAGCATTCCACACCTAAATGTAAATTAGACTCAGCATCCTTCTTACACAAATAACATCTGCTAGGTCCTTCCCTATCTTTTCTGCAAAGGACATCCCATGTTAATGCCTTATCAGATAATAAAAACCAACAAAAATTTTTTGACTTAAGGAGACACTTAAACTTCCATAGCGCCTTCCACCACCAGGAAGTCTCCACATCATTCCTATCCATAATCAACCGATGGTAACCCTCTTTGGGAGAATACTTCCCTAATTTTGACTTATTCCAAACCGGCTCATTTATAACATTAGTTAATATTATATGAATAGCTTTTAGTATAGCAAGAAAACTATTCCATGAAGAAATATCTTGTATATCCTGTAAACTAATGTTTTCAGCAGAGAGCCAACCCTCCTCCATTAGAAAAGATACACCAGGACAACCAATATCTTTAAGAAAGTAATAACCAAAAGAGTGTAATGTATCAATCAAGGGAGAAGGTAAAATATATCTCCATTTGCATCCAACCCAAGGATCCATACCAAGATGAACATCAGCACCATTGCCAACCTTCCACACCAAATTATTACCAATTAAGTCAAAATACCATAAAACAGTTTTCCAACAAATTGAAATTTGCCTTACCTGTTTACAAGAAACTCTGATCCAATCAAGTAAGGATAATGGACGAACATAATTTTGAATAGCAATTTGAACCCAAATACCAGAACCATGAATACTATTCCACACACTCTTAACAGCAAGGGCTTTAGAGAAAAAAATAGGAATTTCCAGCCCCCATCCCCCCAAAAATTTTAAACAAGCCAATGACTTCCAAGAAGTCCAAGGTAAACCAGAAGAATCAACTTTCCCAGACCATAAAAATTTAAAACATAATTTTTGGATCTTTTCAATAATACCCAACAAAATCCAAAAGTGCATCCAACACACCGGTATATCCTCAAGAACATATTTAACCAAGGTTAGCTTACCCCCTTTGGATAACCATCGAAAGCTCCAGTTTTTAATTCTTTTTTCCACTTTAGCAACTAGCTAGTCCCAATCCTTAATATAGTATCTGCAAGGTTTGAGATAAAAGCCAAGATACTTCAAACCATTCTCAAAGTTAACCAAAGGGAAAGAGGAAATAGTCATTAAAGAAGTTAACTCAGAATCATCTAAACTAGAGAAAAGTAAAGCAAATTTGTCTTCATTAATCTGCATCCCAGATGACTTACAAAAATAAAGTAGAACCTCAGACAAAGTTGATATAGATTGTTCAGAACCATCAGATACCATAAAAATATCATCCACAAAAAGAACATGGGTTAATGTAATCCCGTTACCAAAAGAAATGCCCTGAAGAACACCACTTTACTTTGCTTTAAGTAAATCCCTACCCAAGCCTTCAACTACAATAAGAAAAATCAAAGGAGCAAGAGGGCAGCCTTGCCTTAGCCCACAGACATATCTAAAGAAGGAAGAAGTCGCTCCATTAATCAATAAGGCAAAAGAAACAAATGTAATACTGCCCATAACCCAAGTAATAAAAGGCAAAACAAACCCCATTTGAGAGAGAAGGAATTGAAGATAAGTCCAATTAACACGATCATATGCTTTAGAAAGATCGATTTTTAAAACCACAGACTTCAAACATTTACTGTGAGTTGTATGAAAACCTTCCTAACTAACCCCCACAGCATCATGAATCTGTCTACCAGGCAGAAAACCAAATTGTTCACCAGAAATATACATGCTAAGAACCTTCCTGATGTGAATAGAAATAATCTTACCAATGATCTTGTAAATGTAATTACACAAAGATATAGGCCTAAAGTCTTCAAAATATTTTGGGAGATCGGTCTTGGGAATAAGAGCAATTAATGTAGTATTAAATACAGCAGGTATATTTCCACTCTTCCTGGAATCATCAACTACCCGTAACAGATCCAAACCCAAAACATCAAAAAGAGCCCTATACACTTCAACAGGAATCCCATCCGGACCCGGGCTTTATCATTTTTTCTCAAAGATAGAATAGATTGAATCTCTTTAAGTGTAACAGGAACCATAAGTTCTTCATTTTCCACATTAGTGACAAAAGTAGGGAAATTTTCTGTAACCTTCATAATTTATGGAAGATAAATATTTTTGTCCTCTTGAAAAAGAGTTTCAAACTTGATTAACCCAGCCCCAGCAATAGACTCAAAACCTTCAACCAGATTACCATCATCATCTGATATTTTCCAGATGGAATTGATATTTTTCCTATGATTAACAAACTTATGAAAGAAAGATGTATTATCATCTCCACAAGTAAGCCAAATAGCCTTGCTTTTATTTCTAGCCATATTTTCATGATCTAACAAAATTTTTGTTTTGCGCATCCCCAGATCCACCAAAATGATCTTATCCTCCTCAGATGCAAAAACAAAACCCATTTTGTTAAAATATTCGACCAACAAAAGTTCAATATCCACTAAATCTTTAAGATCCTATGCTTTTTTCTGAATATAGCATAAAATAGACACCTCTTTTTAAGTGTTTTAAGTTATCAGCAAAATGCGAAGAAGGCGACACCAGAGAATTATCCACATAAGTATCCAAAAAGCTTTCAATAAAGCAACAAAATCTTCATTCAATAACCAGTGAGCATTAAACTTAAAGGGAATACGAGGTTTTAAATCATTATTTAAAATCTGTAACAAAAGTGGATGATGATCTGAATCCCCACCACATCCAACCCATTGTCAAAAAATGTAACTCCAAGTCCAAGAGATCAGTGGAGACTAGAATCCTATCAAGTCTCTTACTAATATTATCACTCCCTATTCTTTTGTTAGACCAGGTTGAAAGTAAAAAAACAGGTTCAATATCCACAAGACCGAAACCAGCCAACTTCAAGGTAAAAAAATCTGAAAGATTGTCCAACTGAGCCCTATCACCCCAAATCTCAGAGAAATCCAAAGAGAAGTTCAAATCACCACCTAGAATCAACTTAGAGCACTTAAGGAAATCATTATCAAAAATTTTATTCCAGAACCTTTCCCTTTCCATATAAGGTCCATAAACATTAACAAAGCAAAAAGCCACTTTAAGTTCAATAGAATAAAGAAAAACACACAGACCAGATTCCACTGCCCACGCATTTAAAAAATGAAAATTATGAGTCCTCCATCCTAGTAGAAGACCACCACATTTTCCTTTGGCATCTACAGATAGAAAAAACCACCCTTTAAGTACAAACTCTAACTCAGCAACTATAATTTTCCCTTCTCCCATACTCTCTTGGAGAAACGCGACATCAGGAAACTGCTCCTCAACCAACCTACGAACTGCTAGTTTTTTAGGAATACTAGCTAACCCTCTACAATTAAGAGACATCACAATCATAATGAATCCCTATATAGGGCATTCATAGCTCTAAGTGCCCTAGAATGAAAATCAAAATAACAGGTAGCCCCCACATCAGCTACACCAGGCCCTTGACAAGAAACAGAAGGCCCGGATAGGATCCTTATACCAACCTTATCTTGTGAATCATCCAAAGGAATATTTGTACTTGATCTTAAAAAGTATCCAGCACTAATTGCAGAAGTATCCCTAACATGAGACACAAACCCTAACCCTCCCAAAAGAGCTTCAGATGGAATAAAATTACCAGAAGATACAACATCATATTTTGAACCAAAATACACCCTCATGTCCCTAATAAAAAGATGAGAGCCCTTATCAAATGAAGAAAGAGAGGTCAGACAAAGGGGTTTTAAGGAACCCACTGCCAGAAACTGTAACCCAGAATCCAAACCCAACTCATCCAAATTATTCTATATTGAAGCACCAAGGGATGAATCCTCCATTGAATTAACCAAATAAACAGGAGAAACCACCAAATTCTCAACAACTTTCTTCACTCTCCAAAGTTTTTTAGACTTGTTATCAACATTCTGCTTAAATTTTCTTTTAAAAGTAAGAAAACGCTGAGAAATCACATGCCCATAACAATGACATCTATTGCATCGAAAGGGTGCCCCCGAATAATCCAATGGCTGACTAAAGACATAATACCATTTTTTAATCACTAGGTCTTCTGCTAAACCCTTATGAAGGTTAAGAAGAACTAAGAATTTCCCCAAACAGCACACACCAGTTTCAAGAAACGATAAATCCACCTCCACAAATGTCCCTAGGGTATTACCCACCAATTTGAAAAAATCTAGAGACCAAAATTCAAAAGGAATATTGGGTAATTTTACCCAGATCGACATAGTATCATACCTTTAATATGCGGATCGAAAAGAGGCGTCCACTGCTTCAATAACATTCCTGCACCATCCCATCTCCAGGAACCCGCAAGAACAGCGGAAGCATCCGATTCAGAATGATATTTAAATGCTAACCATCCACCTGAAAGCACATAAAATTTAGGACAAATAACGACTGACTCCTTCCAGGTATCGTATACCCACTGTTTAAACCTAGCCACACTAAATTTCCTTCCACCGAAAAATCCCACCAAAGTAAGGGTGTTAGTTAAAATGATGTCATTCATCGCTATATCAGCACCAACAACCATCAGAAATGGCTTATCAATCTTACGTATTACCTGTTTCGGCCTCTTCGAATGCACACCAGACCCAAAGGATATCTCCACCCGTGAAAGATGATGAGCAAGTGGTGAAACCCCAACTGTTTCCACCCCATTCTCAAAACCGAAAATAGAATTCATTTTATCATGGGCAGGGTCATTCACAATAACCTGATCGCCATTCATGAGAAAAGGGTTCTCACTCATACAAGAAACCTTCACATCCTTAGCAGGTGCTAAATTCACCAGATCATCTTTGCAACTACCGATTAAACCAACCAATAGAGATGAAGTTTCTTGTACCCCACCGATAGAAGGAACCCCACCCAATCTGCCAAAAAGAGAAATAGGCAGTACCTTCCGAGAGTTAAAAAATGGTTTATACAAAGTCTATTCTACACCACCAGAATCAAGACCACCACCCGAGTTCCCTAAAGGTAACAAGTCTCCAAACGGCCGCTCCATAGAAATATTCTCTCCTGTGTGCCCCATCGACATCAGAACCCTCTCAATACAAGCATATATCGGAGACATGGCAACACACTCTGGAATAAACTCATCAGGGAGGACCCTAGTAATAACATGCATTTCCATTCTGTCATCCATACTAGCAGATATCACCACCTCTCTACCAGCGAAACCAGATTGAACCCGGTCCACATATGAAATCAAAGGTAGCCTCACCGATGAAACCTCCTCACTACATAATGGAAACCCTAGGTTTACTCCCAAGAAAATTAAAAGGAATAATAGCCCGACTACATTTGGACGACATACAAGCCCGGATTTTAATGTCTCGAAGAGACATTCTAAAACATGGCACACATATAGCAAAAGGTACAAAAAGGTAGAGACAGTCTATGCAGCTCCAAAAGACACCTAATTCCTAAACCTAATCTGCTAAGAAGTGTGTTCTATCAAAAGTACGTTGAAATCGCCTCAGCAATTAATCCGCCAAGTTGCCCTCTTGTGATAATCTTCTTCACAAGTATGTACCTGATGTTGAAACTATTAGAATGCACTAACATTTTCACATCATTCGTAGTCTGATATGAAGAAATATTTTGTTACAAATAGAGGTGGAGGATATTATATTGACAAGGATCATGTGAATCCAAAGAATCATAATCTAACATTTTTGGACCATTTTGGAGCTATGTAGCTTGGATAGGAACTTCTTTCTACATATAGTTTTAGTGTAAACATGTTAAATATAATTAGATTTAAATATATTTTGTAATTTACTTTAGTAATAAAGTAAAAAAACGTTATTTAGTTTTTGCGCTTGAATGTTTCAGTAAAGACTTTTATGATTTTATTCACAAAATTCAAGATCTACACCTTGATGATCATGATCTCATGGTAAGTTTTAATGTCATTTCTTTCTTCACAAAAATCCCAATCCCTGAAGGTCTC
>LPNX010500448.1:312535-362613 GCA_001517045.1 Pseudotsuga menziesii | reverse complement strand
TGTGGAAGACATGCTGAAAAAAAACAAGCTGAGTGAACAGCAACACGGAGGGAGAGGAAGCTAGTGCAAAGGAGAAAACTGCAAATAACCTCAGAGAAAGCATATTCATGGTATGCTAAGCTCTGCAAAATGATGGAATAGCTTGCCCATTAAAACTCCACAATAAAAATAGTATACGGGTCAGGTGCCAAACTTTCTTTTTTAGTTAAGAGCCTTTAACTTTACACAGTCCATTTAGACATGCTAACTCAATGGCCATGACTGCATAGTATTAACGTCTAAAATATTTCTCTATTTTACACTCATCAAATAATTGTTTTTCATATTATACATAACATTAACGTTTTGTCCATGTATGTGATATGGCATATACTGGGATGATAATAAAAATAAACCATAATAACATATACAATTTGTTTATATGTATTTCAATATTGTTGAATTCCTGTTAAATTTGAGAGCATTGAACCGTAATCTTTATAGCAAACTGGAAATCAAACCCCTTTTAATTCAGGCAGGACACAATAATATGTTTCTTGTTCTTGGCGATCCTGGGCGCATGAAATCCTCAGTGTTGGCTCAAACATTGAGTCCACACGGCGTGTTGCCAATTTCATTTTCGGTGACACAATACTTAAGATCCAATTCCATTTCCATTCTTTGAAAAATAGATCAAATGAGACCCTTTACGTACATTTAAGAGCTCTAGTTAAAAAACTATACGGGTGTGTTATTACGAGTTAATACCTCGACCGAGGTATTTCTTAACCCTCGGTCGAGGTTTTAATACCTTGACCGAGGGTTAATAAATACCTCGACCAAGGGCTGAAAAAAACCTCAGTCGAGGGCTTGATAAAATCTCGATCGAGATATTAAAACCTCGGTCGAGGGCTTGATAAAACCTCGGTCGAGGTGCATTTTTTTGTTTTTGCCGAAATCCGCTTGCCAAAAAGTGTTACCCAGGTCCGTGGATTCACCCCTCAACATCATTTCCCAATCTTTTGATAAGGAAACTCTTCATCTTATTGAAATTTGTCTCTCCTCTATTTTTTTATGTTTCAAAAGTAAATTCTATGAAAAAATTGAAGGCATTGCCATGGGATATTGTTTGTCCCATGTTGTTGTCAACATATTTATGGAACACTTTGAAACACTAGCCCTTAACTCTTTTCCCTTAGATGATATGTGTATTATTTGGCCACTCGGACTTACCTCCCTTGACAACTCTCGCAATCACTTAAATAGCATTTCATGTCACATTAAATTTACCATGGAAATCCAACAAGGTGACTCCATTCTCTTTCTTGATGTCTTGGTCACCTAAAAACAATGTGACTCTATCTCTTATCAAGTGTATCAGAAAAATATCCACACCGATCACTACCTCCACACCATTCCCATCACTACCCTTCTAAAAAATCTACTGTCATCAAAATTTTGATCACCAGAGCATTCCAAATCTCTCACCCCCAACATCTTAATCAAGAAAGAGTGCAGCTTACTAAATACCTCATTAACAATGGGTACTCTATATACCTCATTAACAAAACTTTTCAACAAGCCCTGCATCCCAAGCCCAAACCCGCCAAACCCTCCCCACCACCCCTTTCAATTCTCTATCTTCCCTATATTCATGGAATCATGGATTGCATTTCTAAAATTTTAATTAAAAAGAACATCAAAACCATATTTAAACCCCACAAGACTCTTAAGCAATTATTCAAGAGCGCTAACGATAAATCAAACCCCTTCCTATCCCAAGGCGTCTACCAAATTCCTTGTTCATGTGGGAAAACCTACATTGGACAAACATGTAGATCCATTCAAACTCATATCAAAGAACATATCATTGATACCAAATCATATTCAAGTTAACAAATCTGCAATTGTTAAACGCTCTTTCAAGTCTAAACATCACTTTTGCTCCAATCAAACTAAAATCCTTTCCTCCACTTTTCATTATTCATCAATACAAATTAGAGAAGCCCTCAAAATTAAAAAGCATCCTAACAAATTTAATCGAGAAGATGGATATAAACTAAGTTAGGCCTAGAAACCTCTAATCCGTCAACTAGTCACCATTGATAACTTACTCCTTTATTTACTACTCTTTCTTTCTTACTTCTTCACCCAAGGTTTTTATTATTTTTATTTTATTTATTTATTCTTATTTTAATTAATTTAATAATTTATAGGTTAAGAATGCTTACCTTTCCATCTTTTCTTACTTAACACTCCCTTTTAGGGTTTTAATATTTATTTCATTAAGTCAAACCCTTAATTCCCTCTTTTTATTCCACTTTCATTTTTTCTTTATATTTAATTATTCTTATATTTTTATTTTTTTCATTTTAGTTATACCTATATTTTACATTAAAAAAATTACATATTAATTATCCAATTAACCCCCATTTTTACTCATTGGAGTCTCTTCAACTATTTTCTTGAAATTAATAGACAATTGAATAACTTTCTCCATCCATTTTTATTTCTTTTAATCTTTTTAACCTTTGACTTTTCTTCACCAAAATTAATAAAAATAATAATAAATAAAATAAAATTCTTTATTATATTATATTATTTAATTTTTCAACCTTATTTTCTCAACTTTCCTCAAACATTTTTATCTATAATTTTTATAATTAACGGCTAGTTTTAAATTTTCTATTTATAGTCTACTTCCCTCTTCTTTTCTATTGTACCATAGCTTTGAATTATCCTAATGATGGATGGAGGGTCCACCCAAAACACATCGGTCACTTCTAAATTTCTACACAGTGCAAATCCATAAGCTTTCACACAATCATATTTAGTTGTTGAATCTAATAAAGTGTAATTTTATACACTAGTGATTTAGACTAATCTCAACCATGCATTTTACTAAGAGATTAAGGTTTTGGTTAACTGAAGCTTTAGCACAAGTATAAATGCAAGTCAAGAGAGATGGATTAGATGCACACATAGGAAAAAAAAGTAGGTATGTCCATACAGTCAATTTTATATAGACATGCGGATTATGTATAGTCGTATGGAACAAATATGTACAATCATATGAACAAGTCATAGAGCAGGCCAATAGGCATAAAGTTTTCTCATTTTCGAGCAAATAGTTTTCCCTTAATAGTCGTGCAGATTTGTTTTTTTGGGTGTGCCTTACAATAGAAAAAATTTCAAGGATCTATACTTATTTAAAAATGTATAAACCTTAGCGTATCTTACCAATTCTTAAAATGACAACTATAAAATAGTTAGTGATATTTTTGTAAAATTATTTCAGAATCTAAGGATTTTATACAGTTTATATAATAATATGAATATTTTTAGAGTGAAAAAAAAAATTACCCCATCAAAATTAGGCGAAACATACCTTCAAAAAATGCAAATTGGAAAATCATTTTTTTGAAAAAAAACATGGAAAAATAGCCTATGGTCTAAATTTCACCCCTAAAATTGCCCTTGCCATACATCTATTAGTTTGACAACTTGTGGTGGTTTCCCTGTAAAATTCGATTGTTTAACGAAAAGCTTATTTGTAGGAGTAACTACATATATATTGTGTTGATGCTTCCACTATTTACTTTCTAAGTATATGTGTGATTGTTTCTTGTGAAGAATTTAATTCATGCAATTAAATAATAGTTTTGATTAGATAAGAAAATAAAGACAACAATCACTTGGAGTTTGGAATTTTCACATGGTATCATATCTTCTTTGATTGAGAGAATCTAAAGAGTTTATGAAACTAGAGAAACTACCCATACAAGATGTCAAGAACCAGGAACAATACTTAGAGGGTTTCAAAAGTAGTGTTTATCGTCCATGAGAGTTTATGTGTTAGAGCTCAAAGATGGCATCAACTAGCCTCAGTTTTGAAAACAGATTGAAAGGTACCTTGAATTTCTTATCATGGAAAGTGAGGGCAACTCTTTTATTAGAGGAGAATAATCTCTAGAATATCGTTAAGGATAGTAACTCTTCTATTAAAGGAGAATGATCTATAAAATATTGTTAAGGATGTAGTGATTCCACCCATAGATCCACAAGCTTTCATAGTTAACAAGAAGAAATAATTGAATCCAAATGGATGATCATGGATGGTATAAAGGATCATTTGATCCGTCATATATCTGAGAAGAAGACAACGAAGGATATGCTATATTCCTTGGTTATCTTTTATCGAAGAAAGAACATAAACAAAAATATGATATTGCATAAAAGATTTGGATTCGTAGGGATGACTAGATCACATAATTACCAATTACCTTGTGAAGGTTGTATAGATTCAGGATGAACTAGTAATAGTTGGGGAGAAAGTCAAATAGAAAGAGCTAGTGAATCAAGCACTTCATGGGTTCTCAGCTCAATTGGAAACATTTGTCTACGGTGTTTGTGCTTGGGATGATCTTCCCTTGTGGGAAAGACTGTGGTATGATTGTATCCAGGAGGAGGTCAAATGGATCCAACATCTAGCAAGCATGGAATTTATAGCGACCATGCCAAAATTGGTCAAACAAAGGAAAAAGGTAAAAAACCCAACAAAGGGAAGGTAAAGAGTGAGAAGTCAACCTCAGGAAATAAATACAATTGTAAGTAGGGATATAAAGTTTGAAGTAGACTTTCCATATAGGATGTCTCATGAGACCTTTCTAGTTATACAGGATGAGTAGGGATCTTTGAAGGTTTAGCCAAGGTCACCAATGACTTCTAATGTGGGCCAGTAGCCTTCATGTACAAAGGAAGAGCCACCAAATCCTACCAGTTTTGTTAGGATACCTTGGTGCTTCACTTGAACATTAAGGGATTCTCTTGAGTATGTTGAGGCTCGTAGGAGCATATTCAAGGAAAGCAGACCTCCAAACAAGTTTCCAAACTACATGATGTTAATTAGCAACATCATATATCCAAGCCTTCCAGTTTTTATGAGGTAACATAGTAGTAGGTTCGTATATATTTCATGGTGGAGGAGCACACCTCCATCATGAAGAAGGATGCATGTGACAATGAACCTAGACGAAAAGGGGAAATTAGTAGTGAGTTCCAGGTGGTTTTACAAGATCAAGAATGTTGCATATGCCATCATATAGCTATAGAAAGAAATTTTTGTGGTGAGAGGGTTCTCCCAAAAAGAGGAAATGGACAACACTGAGAATTTTTCTCGAGTAACTAGGTACACTTCCATTGGAATGGTGATGTCCTTAGTTTTGTTATGGGATATATCAAAAATGGATGTGAAGAAAAATTTTCTTAATTGGATAATTAAGGAAGGAGTGTAAATAGAGAAACCTCATGGATTCAAGATCAATGAGGAGTCCCATTTTTGTAGGTTGAAAAAGGCCTTGTATGGACTCAAGTAGGCACCAAGAGCATGGGATTCCAAACTTTATGGATACATGCAGAGTATGGGATTCACCAAAAGTGAAGCAAATCCCAAATTATATTATATATTTGTTGAGTTTGATCTACTTGTTTTGCAACTGTATGTAGATGATATGTTTCTTATAGGTTCAAAGACGCTCATTGTAGGGTGCAAGGTAGATATGATAGATGAGTTCAAGATGGACGACATTAACATAATTCATTGTTATTGTTGGTGAAAAATATTAACTTATTAATAATCCATCCAACGATTTAAATCGTCAACCCAAGGAGAGTGTAAACTTATGAGGTATAGGAAAAATATATGCATGATCAAAGTGACACTAACCTATTCTGATGCTTCAAAAGGAAACACACATGTGACTGAAATCTAAGGAAACATGAAACTAATCTAAGAAACCATATGCAATTGAAATTGAAAACGCATGCGACTGAAATTGAACCTAGTTTAAGAAAACAGAAAATGGCATGGAAAGAAATATAATCTACGAAAGCATGAAATTGTGTAACATAAATTTAACTAAGAAAGCGTAAAATTGTATGAAATAAACGAATCCAAAATAATCAACATGTGAGCTCACATAAAATCAACATTATTAACTTTTAATAAATAAATCAAAATCAATATAGGGAAATGAAAAATGCTTGTATTAATCCATCAATCCATTACAAAATTATCAAATCTCAAATCCATGACTAACTCTAAAAGACATAAATTATTTCTATAGAGAGGCCTCCACTACTCAAATGAAGAGAGAGAACTCTTATTTATACATGATTTGCTTTGAAAAGAAGATACGCAACTAACAAATGTAGATCCACTTTTCTCTTAAGAATGTACAACCAATTATCCCTTCAAATCCTCTAACAAATATTGGATAAGATATTATATCCATATCTCCATGATATTTATCCTTTGAATATGCTTGAATAACTATCTTCAAATCCCCTTCAAATCTTCAAATATTGAAGATGAAATTCAAATTTCAGGCTAGGTGGTGACTTTTGACGTTGTTAAAATCTTCAAATATTCCTGTAATCATCATAAAAATCATCCAACTTTGAGATATAATGAAAATATGTTAATTTTCTTAATATTTAATCATAAATTCTCTTAAAATACTTAGAAATAAATAATCTGGAAAATAACAAGGTAACCCATATTTATTTATGAAAATGACATAGGAAATGGTTAATGGAGTGATGAATATGGATGAATGTGAGGAATATTGAAGGAAAATACGATGAAAATGTGACATTTGGGCGACCAAACATTCCCCTCAACTAAACTTGTTGCATGTCCTCATGCAACTGTGCATAAAAATTTTGGCTTCTTAACTTTGGCTTTGCATGATAATGTTTTTAACAATAAATCATTTCATGATATGAAATACATAAGTAGTAGTTTATTTTAGTTATGGTAGGTTCTTGTGTGACAACCATGAATATGTAAAATGTTGGTTATTGTGTGACAACCATGAATAGGACAAATGTTGGTTCTTGTGTTAACAACATTCATTTGTTTTTATGGTTGCAATACATACGATTTGAAAGTATACATACACTGGAAATGATAATCCATCAACGTACATTAGGAAGCCTTTTCTTCATGTTTATGAATCATGTTAAAAATGGAATCAAATTGTAATAAAGTGTATTTTGGGAGAGACATGTTGGTCAATGGTAAATGATATGATGACATATGTAAAATGGAATAAAATGGTAATGAATATATACCCCCCTCAACTGAAGATGTGTTAAGTTTATGAAAATGAGTAAGGTAAGTAAACATGGTGAGGGATTTTTCCAAATTCATTCATTTTCTAGCATTTGAGGAATTACATGGTTAAAGATTAGAAAACAACATACCTCCACTTACCCAAAAAGCTGATCAACTGTGCAATCGAGATGTGGTTGTTATTGTTTCTAGATCATGGATTGTGAAGTGAAAGAACCTGAATTGTTGCTTGGTTGAATGAAGTAAAAAGTTGAAAGCTGAAAGAGGAACTGTGGTACTCTCATATGGCTAGAAGTATGCTGCAAACTGTTGATGGAGTCATGAAAAGCATATAGTCTTCACCTGCTACAAAACTCGATTGTACAATTCTTACCATGCAAATAAATGTGTCGATTTCGAGCATGGAAAGAAGTCATTGGATTACCGGCCATTGATGAATGTCATTAACCAAAGCGAGGCAACTCACCATTGATGTCAATGAGTGCCAAGGTACCTAAGTACATCTTGCGAAGTGCGAATATATGAGTTGGTGTTGAGCCACTTGCAAGATCTAACTATCAAAGGACATTGATGTATTCCCATGATTGTTAGCAAGAGAACTTTCCATTAAGGCATGCAAGCCTCAAGGTACTAAAAATAACTCTAGTCTCTATCCTAGATAAGGTGCCGAGGTCAATGGGCTAAGACTTGTTCAAAGGTGGGCCTTAAAGAATCCTGCATCAGTCAACGCGAGTTGTACAAAATGAGTGGTAGGACTATAGATAAAAGATCTCATGATCAAACAATTTTTATGACAAGGATATCAAAGCAATTCATTCATGGAAAGGAGGCTTAATGGTTGTATTCATAAGGAAGAAGATGAAATGAAGATGAAGCAAAATGTATGCGACTCAAAAAAGTAGACATGCAGGGAAATGTGTAAGGCAATGAAACAATAGACTCCAACATAGACGACTGATGAGCTTTGAAACAGATAATGGCACAAATGGTTTTCTGAAAGATGTCTTTGTGGCAGAATATAGCATGACATGTACATGAAAAGTTTAGCTCCTTCAATGATGCATGTTTTATTGTGATTTATGAAGATCACTTCTATATGAAATTGGATAGTATTCGAACTTGTAAAATGTTAGCACTAATCCTGCAGCAAAATGGTGAGAGTATTGAAAAACATAGTGCAAACAGAAGTGCTAAGAAACCAAATTCAACAATAAAATGTATTTATTTATCGATTAGTCATGATGCATCCTTTATACTCTTCTTAGTGAATCTCTGTTTAAGTGACTTCAAAAACAAAATTAGCATAATATAAAAGCATGGTTTGAATACGGATTTTGGAAAAATTTGTGATCCATTTGCAATTTTATTTATTTAATTTTATTACTTTTTATGTTTTGACCTGTTGTGCCCCTACCCAACAGCCTTTAAAAAACATTATTTCATCAAACAAAATTGTGTTTTGTTTTGATGAAATGTTTGAATTTCATATAGAAAAACTAAAGAATTGACAGCTACTGAAATGGTGACATTACAGAAGCTACTGAAACAATGAAATTAAATGTTTTTAAGGAAAACCTTTGCGAACTATGGATTAGTTGACAAAATCACTACTTTGAAATTATTATTTTGAGTGGATTTGCATTGAAAATCAAGGGATAAGTGTTAATAATTTATCATAACCTACTCTTGAAATCTTATCCAAATATTTATCATTTGATGTGATTTTATTGTAAATATTGATAAGGTTTTGAAATTGGAAGGCTGGTTATTTGTATTTTTGGCACCTTATAAATGGATAATTTTGATTCAATTATTCAACTTGGTAATGTTGATTCATGGAACAATGGATATTGAAGGATAAAACCATGCATTCAAGTTAAGAGTTTGAAAGATATATTACTAAACCTATCTTTGCTACATTATTAAAAGTGTTGAATAAATAAAGATCAAATAAGTATCTTTTCAATTAATAGACTTTATTTTTTTATTTATACAAAATAAATAAACCTTGTAATTATTTTGTATAAATATAATGTATAAATAAAGTTCTTTGATCTTTTTAATATTTACCTAGAATATTAGGTATAATTGTCACTTTATTCTAATGCTATCATATTTGCAAAAACACCATTATCTCCAACTAGGAATCAACGTAAACTTTATAAAGGAATTTTGTCGAGAGTTTGAAAACAACAACAAAGTTGGATCGACAGTCACGCTGCTTTGTTATATGATCAACCTCACGGCGATCTCAAAGAATATTTGTATCAGATATCACATAGTTCGTGAGCGATTGTTGAAATAATGATAATCTATCAACGAGGTAGATTCGCCGGAATGGAAGAAATAATACTGAGTTGTACGAGTCTGTGGAGAGATTTGTTAGTGAAATAGTGATTAGACTGCACAGCTCATGGATGGATTTATTATCACAGCTATTTTTAGAGTATGGTTTCTGGCTCGGCGAAAAAATGACTGCTTAAATTCCGGAATTGTGGACACCGTGGCGAGAAGTTTCTGAGTTGACAATTATGGATTTAATCACAGTAGTAGATATTTATTTCTAGATTCCATGAGGCTGTTACAGTAGAAAAGCGGGTTTTGTTACTTTTCAGTTGCTTCAAGTGCGAAGATTCCAAGAATGTTAATTTGTTTGAAAAATTTGTTGAATAACCTGCTATTTGAAAAGAAGTCTTTTTATTATTTTACCATTTGAAATTATTCTTTCATTATTTAACTATCGTTTTATTTATAGCGGATGCCCATTTACATAATTTTATATGCAGGTTGGATGTTTTAAGCTCAGGACGGGGGTTAAAACAATCAATTGGTTGACATGAAATTTACCCGCTACGAGATTTACCGAGTATCTCCTTCATAAGAATGCAATGAATAAGCCAGAGAAGAGATGGTTTGATCCAGATCATGATGAAGGAGCAAGAGGATTTGCAGGGATTGACTCAACATTTCAGGAAACAATTAATGGTCTATCGCCCATAAAAGAACCAGAATTTTCAGCCAGTTAACAGAAAACGCGTTTTCAACTGACAGGCATTTTTCTGGGCTACATTGTGAGCAAATGGAGACAAATCTAAAAAAACCGCCACATGGGTTTTCTCCAGAATGGACCCATTTATCTCTAGTTGGAGAGATTTTTCCAGAAAGTGATGGATTTTAGGAGATTTTTGGGATCCTCTGAACGCGATTTTAGCAGTTGCAGCCGGCAAAATTTCGCCAGTGTAAAGCCCAATTTGGATTTCATTTCTATTGATCTTTGTTTATTTAAGAAAACTGGAATTTGATGGTAGAAAAGAGCAGACTGGGGGCTGCCAAAAGTTTAAGAGATTTCTCTTTTGAAAGCTCAGAAAATACTGCTGCCAGGAGGTCGATAGTTTGGGAAGTGGAAGACAACACTACTGTTTAATTTACTTGTGACTCGAGACAGTTTCATGTCTGCAGCTGCAATATTTTCAACTGGTGATGCTTAATCTATGTTTATAGTTTTTAATACTTAGCATATGGTTTGGTATCTCATGGTTTTTGTTATCCCTCTTTCTATATTATTAATGTTTGTCACAATATTCTTTAAAGAATTTTGCAAATATTTTCTGTATGATTATCGACTTTTACTGTTTCGATTTTGCTGATATGTCATATTGTGAAATTGATGACTGGCAACATAGCTTATATGATATATTCTGATTACTGTATGGTCTTGTTAATATTTGAATTTCTTTTAAATATTGTCAAGAGTATTCATGCAGTAGTTTTATCAGCAGAATTTGATTACAGGTTAGTATTTGAATCGCTCCCGATCGGGATAATTAAGTTAGGTTAATGGTAGTTTTTCTTTATGCAATGTAACAGGAAACCTATTGGATCAGATCGTCATATTTATGTTTTGATATGTAATCATTACAATCCTATTATAAATGTATATCTGTTAATAGTGTAATTTATGTAAATTGATTGAATTTGTTAATATTTCATTAATTATTTGTTATTACATTCATAGATTAATTATTTTATTATGTTGATTACAGTAGTTAGTTGTGTAAATATAGCAAACTAATTCAGTAATTACCTTTAATAGTTTGTTGTGTATATTATAGGTATATTATAGATCTATTTAACTTACAAGCAGTAGTTTCTACTTTTATATTTTAGACTTAGTTTAGTTAGATTTTCAGGATAACAGAGCCTTTAAACCTGTCGGAAACAACCATCCCAAACAGCTTGGAACCTGCTCTAAGGATCTCGGTCTGGGTTGTCTTCCCCGTTACGTGCATAGTCACATATGCCCGTCAACATTGGCGCTAGAAGGAGGGCCAGTAGATGACAAGTTAATCTACTAAAACTATATCATTGATGAATGGCTTTTGTTCCGATTTGGAAATGTTTTTCTCGAAAAATCATTTATGATGCTCCAGCAAGTATAGTTGATCTTTTAACAGAAAACAAGTTTAATGGTGAGGAAGTAACATCTGCATATGAACATGTTTTGCAATTTATTGATCAATGTATCTTTCACAAGATTACTGATAAAGATGTCCTGTGCATATGCTTGACTCTTACTTTTGAAGGACGAATCAAGAAATGGTGTGAAACCTTGCCAGTAGCTTCTATCCATTCTTTTGAACATTTAATTAGTGCATTCTTAGTTTCTTTTAGGGATTATGATTTTATTAGTTTGTGCACTGAATTAAAAAATTTAAGGAAAGACAAAGATGAATCAGTGGAAGATTTCATCAACAGATTTCTTCATCTTTGTTATATGTTTCCTTCGAAAGATATTCCTTGTTTAAGTGAATGGTTTTATCATTTGATTCTTTCAGATGAACAACATTTGAAAGCTAATCAATCTGAGTTTTTATTAAATGATTATTCACAGGTTGATTCAGCTTTTCATGAAAATTCTGAAAACTTAGAAGTGGAAGAAAACCAACCTTGTTTGACAACGTTTTTCACTTCGACGGATGTGGATTTTGAAGAACATGATACTTCAAATTATGATATGTTCATATATTCATTGGATGAGAAAGAAGTTTATGAAGAAAATTGTCATGTTTTAAAAGATACTACTTCTATTTCAAAAATGAAAGAAATTGAATCTAAAACTTCTAGTTTGGCTAAAGAGATTCGAGATTCAGCTTGTGGAGATTTTATCATTCCCGAATCTTCTTATTCTAAAGGATCTAGTGACTTTCTATCACATTTATATTCTTATGATGAACATAGGAAGTTCTCAGATAACTTGTTATGTTCAAATTTTTTTGTAGATCGTGTCACGGATATTAATCAGTCTATCCTAGAAGAAGAAACCAAACCACCCATAGACTCATCTTTTGAAGAAGAACTATTCAATGAAGAGTCTTCCTGTGATGATCTTTCTTATCCACGAAAAGAATTTCATTCTCTTGATGCTTCAACATATTTTTCTTTGTACCCTGATATTTTTAATCAAGAGGCAATGCATAGTTCATATTCTTATGATTTTGATTCCACATTGTCACAATCTTATGTGGTACAATGCAATCATGATTTGCATTTAGAAAATGAAGAAATTAATCTTTCTTCCCATGAAACATTTTCTCAATTATATGCATGGGAATTAGGAAATATTCAAACAAGTAGACTTGAATAAGTCTCTTATAATTCATCGAAATTCTTAGATCAACAATCTTATCATGATCACTCACTTGAGTTTGAAAATCAATATGAAACAGGTAAAGTCAATGTTGATCATCATCATATTAATAATTTACATCTTACAACGATTGATGATGATTTTCCCCCTACCTTGTTGGTTTCCATTAGTTCATCTCAAGTTAGTGATTATGAGGAATTTAATCCCTATCAAATTGATCAGGATATTGAATTTAAGAAAATTGAATCTAAATTTGATGATCTTTTTAAACAACATGTTTGTCTGCAAGATGATGTTCATAGGAAGAAAAACCTACAGGAAGGATTGTTTCTTTCACATGATTCTGTGCACAAAAATTTAGCACATGACTATCACGATATATCTCTCTCATTACCATATTCTTTTGAACAATCCTATGTTATTACTCACACATATTATGATAGGATTGCAGATTGGCTCGAGAGATCTTTTCTTGCGAAGTTTCCAGAGAATGGTAAGTTGGCATTTACTTTGTTTTTTGAAAGTCAAAATGGTAAGTCAGATTTATTTATTTTTGGTTTTAAAATATTTCAATTCTTATTGCTGATTTTCATTTTGTTTGATTTTGCAGGATTGGAGTTATTACGATGGCTTCATTGGAAATTTTCGTTTACTTAGTTTGTATATATTTTATTTTATTAGTTTAGGTTAGGTTTATAATTTAGAATGATTTACGTTTGTTTACATTTGAATAAATGCAGATATATGGAGTTGCAACAACATCATTTTAAGAATGAGATGACGACATCATTATCAGGGAAGCAGTTCTTTACTTCCTCTCGGGTTTTTTTTAATCTTCTCATTAAAAGAAAGAATGTTTCATTCTTTTATAGCTGCATACTCACTACGATTTATTTTGTTACCTTTATTTTTGAATAAAACACATTAGATTGACATCTCATCAATAATTAAAAAACAACTTTGACTTAATTGAAAGTTTTTAAAACAAAAATAGGGATAAAAAACTTTAGAACATGTTAATCTATTTTAATCTCTCATTGTCTTTGCTGATAATAAGTCATAGGTTGTTAAACCCATTTTCCATTTGATGAGATATTGATTTAACTCATGTGTTATGTGTGTGTAATTTATTTTAAATTTTCATTTTCTTTACTAAGAGTTTTCTCATAGATTTTGAAATCCTTCGTTTTTGTAATTTGCTCAAATAAAACTCATGTATATATTGGTTGTTTCCTTTTCAATTTATTTTTTATTTTTATTTTTATTTTTTGTTGTTCTTTTGATTTTTTAAAACCAGGAGAAATGATTCAGATTTGGGAATGTTTTTATGTCATAAAATAGGAATCTGATTATATAAAACATGAAGAAAGCTAGACTTTTAGAAATCTGTTCTTATCTCAGAAATAAAAGAAAAAGAAATTGAACTGTTGCAAACAAAACTACTAGACGAAAACTTTCACTTTATTTCTTTTCTTTTATCATTATCCTCAAATTGTTGGATTTAATGAATATCGAATTCATCATTACTAGGAATTCTATTACTTATTTAGAAATTAGTTCTGGGAAAGCAGTTGCAATTTAATAATAAAATCAGTTATCTATAGATCATTTACGCTATCTTACTTGTAAAGAGTTTTCTATTACGTTCCCACATTATAAACATGCAAATCTCTTGTGGATGAGCACTTAAATGCTGAGTATGAAGCCTTCTTTAAACTTATTAGCTTGGGATATAAGCCGTTGGGTAGAATGGGTTAAAAGACGTACACTTTCGAGGCTATGGATGCTTGCGGGTAGGAGGGCTCCGTCTGTGGCATACTTGGATTCCAAATCATAAATTGTTATATATACAAAAATCTATAAGAATCGAAGGTCATCCCACACTCGTGAAGAGGTTCCAATGCAACTTACCCATTGAATAAATTGAGAAGTTCTAAATATTCATGTTTTATCTTATCTTGGGACTAGAACGGTAGGATGTATGGTTAAAAGTCAACCCTTTCGAAGCTATGGACGTTTCCGGGGAGGGTCATGACTGTAATATTGTGATCATATCTTAAAAAACTGGTCAAATATCAAAATTGTGTTGTATTTCCCAGGACTAATTTCTTTTGGAGTCTTATGTTTTCTGAAAAAACTTAAAATTTGTATCTTTCTTTAAGGTAATCTCTGGATAATGATAAAAGAATTGAATCTGGTATTAGTTTGAAATCTAGTCTTATCATAAGGCACAGTTCTTTTATCTTCAGGAAAATGTTAATCTGAGATAAAGAAAAATTTTCTTATTTTGCTACATACACAAGTTAGATTTCATGTTTTCATAGAGATAATTGTTTCGCCCAGTCAGTCGCCATCTGTTGTGCCCCTACCCAACAGCCTTTAAAAATCATTATTTCATCAAACGAAATTGTGTTTTGTTTTGATGAAATGTTTGAATTTCATATAGCAAAACTAAAAAATTGATAGTTACTGAAATGGTGACATTACAGAAGCTACTGAAACAATGAAATTAAATGTTTTTAAGGAAAACCTTTGCGAACTATGGATTAGTTGACAAAATCACTACTTTGAAATTATTATTTTGAGTGGATTTGCATTGAAAATCAAGGGATAAGTGTTAATAATTTATTATAACGTACTCTTGAAATCTTATCCAAATATTTATCATTTGATGTGATTTTATTGTAAATATTGATAAGGTTTTGAAATTGGAAGGCTGATTATTTGTATTTTTGGCACCTTATAAATGGATAATTTTGATTCAATTATTCAACTTGGTAATGTTGATTCATGGAACAATGGATATTGGAGGATAAAACCATGCATTCAAGTTAAGAGTTTGAAAGATATATTACTAAACCTATCTTTGCTACATTATTAAAAGTGTTGAATAAATAAAGATCAAATAAGTATCTTTTCAATTAATAGACTTTATTTTTTATTTATACAAAATAAATAAACCTTGTAATTATTTTGTATAAATATAATGTATAAATAAAGTTCTTTGATCTTTTTAATATTTACCTAGAATATTAGGTATAATTGACACTTTATTCTAATGCTATCATATTTGCAAAAACACCAATATCTCCAACTAGGAATCAACGTAAACTTTATAAAGGACTTTTGTCAAGAGTTTGAAAACAACAACACAGTTGGATCGACAGTCACGCTGCTTTGTTATATGATCAACCTCACGGCGATCTCAAAGAATATTTGTATCAGATATCACATAGTTCGTGAGCGATTGTTGAAATAATGATAATCTATCAACGAGGTAGATTCGCCGGAATGGAAGAAATAATACTGAGCTGTACGAGTCTGCAGAGAGATTTGTTAGTGAAATAGCGATTAGACTGCACAGCTCATGGATGGATTTATTATCACAGCTATTTTTAGAGTATGGTTTCTGGCTCGGCAAAAAAATGATTGCTTAAATTCCGGAATTGTGGACACCGTGGCGAGAAGTTTCTGAGTTGACAGTTATGGATTTAATCACAGTAGCAGATATTTATTTCTAGATTCCATGAGGCCATTACAGTAGAAAAGCGGGTTTTGTTACTTTTCAGTTGCTTCAAATGCGAAGATTCCAAGAATGTTAATTTGTTTGGAAAATTTGTTGAATAACCTGCTATTTGAAAAGAAGTCTTTTTATTATTTTACCATTTGAAATTATTCTTTCATTATTTAACTATCGTTTTATTTATAGCGGATGCTCATTTACATAATTTTATATGCAGGTTGGATGTTTTAAGCTCAGGACGGGGGTTAAAACAATCAATTGGTTGACATGGAATTTACCCGCTACGAGATTTATCGAGTATCTCCTTCATAAGAATGCGATGAATAAGCCAGAGAAGAGACGGTTTGATCCAGATCATGATGAAGGAGCAAGAGGATTTGCAGGGATTGAATCAACATTTCAGGAAACAATTAATGGTCTATCACCCATAAAAGAACCAGAATTTTCAGCCAGTTAACAGAAAACGCGTTTTCAACTGACAGGCGTTTTTCTGGGCTACATTGTGAGCAAATGGAGACAAATCTAAAAAAACCGCCACATGGGTTTTCTCCAAAATGGACCCATTTATCTCTAATTGGAGAGATTTTGCCAGAAAGTGATGGATTTTAGGAGATTTTTGGGATCCTCTGAACGCGATTTTCGCAGTTGCGGCCGGCAAAATTTCGCCAGTGTAAAGCCCAATTTGGATTTCATTTATGTTGATCTTTGTTTATTTAAGAAAACTGGAATTTGATGGTAGAAAGGAGCAGACTGGGGGCTGCCAAAATTTTAAGAGATTTCTCTTTTGAAAGCTCAGAAAATACTGATGCCAGGAGGTCGATAGTTTGGGAAGTGGAAGACAAGACTATTGTTTAATTTACTTGTGACTCGAAACAGTTTCCTGTCTGCAACTGCAATATTTTGAACTGGTGATGCTTAATATATGTTCATAGTTTTTAATACTTAGCATATGGTTTGGTATCTCATGGTTTTTGTTATCCCTCTTTCTATATTATTAATGTTTGTCACAATATTCTTTAAAGAATTTTGCAAATATTTTCTGTATGATTATCGACTTTTACTATTTCGATTTTGCTGATATGTCATATTGTGAAATTGATGACTAGCATCATAGCTTATATGATATATTCTGATTACTGTATGGTCTTGTTAATATTCGAATTTCTTTTAAATATTGTCAAGAGTATTCATGCAGTAGTTTTATCAGCAAAATTTGATTACAGGTTAATATTTGAATCGCTCCCGATCAGGATAATTAAGTTAGGTTAATGGTAGTTTTTCTTTATGCAATGTAACAGGAAACCTATTGGATCAGATCGTCACATTTATGTTTTGATATGTAATCATTACAATCCTGTTATAAATGTATATCTGTCAATAGTGTAATTTATGTAAATTGATTGAATTTGTTAATATTTCATTAATTATTTGTTATTACATTCATAGATTAATTATTTTATTATGTTGATTACAGTATTTAGTTGTGTAAATATATCAAACTAATTCAGTAATTACCTTTAATAGTTTGTTGTGTATATTTATAGGTATATTATAGATCTATTTAACTTACAAGCAATAGTTTCTAGTTTTATCTTTTGGAATTAGTTTAGTTAGATTTTTAGGCTAAGAGAGCCTTTAAACCTGTCGAAAACAACCATCCCAAACAGCTTGTAACCTGCTCTAAGGATCTCGGTCTGGGTTGTCTTCCTCGTTACGTGCATAGTCACATATGCCCGTCAACATGACCTTAAGTTTTAATTGTTTTAAGATCTTTTTTATTTTGTTTAGTCACCAAAACTCTCTTGAAAACCAAACAAACAAGAAAATATTTTATTATATTTGTTTTTTATTTAATTTTTTTAATTATTATATATATCAATATATTAACAATCCTAAAGAAAAATACAAAAATGAAAAATGTAATAGCCAAACTACAATAATACAAAACCCAACCCTATTTGACAAGTTGCAATAGCCATACATACTACCGTAATAAATAAGATGAATACTACTTTCTAAAACAGGGCAACATAACAGAAGAAGGGTATGAGTGAAAGTTTGTAGAACTGAATAAGTATGCCCTCGGACTTAGTGAAGAGTCCCGAGTCGAGAGGCTTATTGGAGGACATGTACCATTGACACAATAAATCCTTTTTCTTTCGATGATTATCCCTCTTCTAAATTGGGACCACTTGAGGGGTTGCAATCTCATAAGAGTATGCATGTATAAACTAAACTGGAACCACTAGCCACCTGCTACGAGACAAGCGTAGTGAATTAGCTTACCTACCTACCACCCTTTGTCTGTCTGGAGTGAATTGAAATACATAAAAGCAATGGGCTTATGTGTAAGGTCCTTACTGCTCAGAAGAGTAGCAAAAGTGTTTCCAAACGGGGATTTCTCCCACCCATAGATCTCTACCATATTACTTGTGTTCTTTTACCCACTTATTGAAACGGGGGATTTATTCGCGGTACTTATTGGATCTATTCATCCTTACCTTTCGAAAAATTATTTAATCAATTCCTTTATTGTGCGTAATTACATATAATACGTTGTTCACCGAAGACTGGTTGTTGTTAACTAACTTATCACATATGGATACGAGCATGTCTGCAATTGCCTATTGGAATCCAAAAAGTGACGCGAAAGCAAGGGATATTGGCATTTGAAAACGTTTCAAACTTTGGCTTTAACAATTAACAAAATGAATGCTTGCTAGTTGGATTCCTTAGATGGAGCCTAAAGAGCTCAAGATTGATTCGAACCAACCTAGTTTGAAGAACTGTTGAAACCTCAACTATTTTACGAACAAGAAATCTTCTCACGACCCAAGATAACCACGACAACCAGGCACTTCTTCAAGTTCATGCTCCAAGTGACAAACAAGTAATTGTGTTTCGACGCAAATCCACACCCAGATTGTTGGTCTAAACTGAGTTGCATTGTCTGTCCATCGCTTGAGATTCTGGTGTGATCATTGTTCCATGTAATGATATAGTTTTGGTCGAAATGGAACGATTGTATTATCCCCAAAAGAGAGAGAATGATGGTTATATATATATATATATATATATATATATATATATTGCTGACCATGTATTTTGATTTAAAAAACCATGATACTTATCCATTATGCGCCTATACAAAATATATTGGGTTGCTCTATCGTTTTACACTAGAGTCGACACTCAAACATAATTCTCGAGAATGAATTCTATGCCATGTATATGAATTCTGGTTGTTGCATCCAAATATTCATTTGGTTGTAACATGCCCCAATTCACTGGTGTAATGGTAATGTTGGTAGAATCGGTGGCAGGAAATTCTGAGTCAAATGTGGCGAGCACTCTTGATTTGGTAAACAATGGAACTGATGCCAAATAAAACGTATCCATATAGCAATCTACTCCCTAGATTTTGTGGCTATACTCTAGGTCTGTGTGGAGCATCTCACACCCGATGGCGAGATGAAATCACTCGAACTAGCATGGCACGTCAAAACACCATAACCATGCTAGCCTTTCCTCAATATTAAGCCCCACACTTCTCGTGCTCTCCATGCTCGGAGTGCAACTCAGAGGAGGAGGCCTCCGAGTGGCATGGCCTAAATCGCTATAGTTATCTTATGCAACAGCATGTAGGCAGAGGCGGCAAGAAATTAGGAGCAGATGAGATTTAGTCTCACAACCTCCAGCAGGAAAATCTCATCGTTCAACGTTAATAGCAAATAGCCGAGCGTTTGAGTAATTGAATATCCAATCCCAACCTAACGAATCCTTTGGAGTAGCCATAACAAAGAGAATATTATCCATCTGAGGCAGGTTGACTGCCACCTCATTTCCTAGACTTGATGTAATAATTGCTGCAGCTTGTTCCCTTGGGGATAGCCCGGACATTTCACTTTCAATGGTCCTAGCTACCATGGGTGTTAGATCTCATCGGGACGGAGTGGTTGTTGATCGATAGCTTGTAGATATCTTTTCTTAAGTTAGGCAGACTTAATATGTGCTCGACCTGTATGCACTCAGCTCTTTCAATCGCCAGTTCTTTTAATATGCCAAGATTGTCTCTACACAATGCGACCTCCCATCATGTTATGGCGACGTCACAATGCGACATCATTCATTATGTTATGGCGACCTCCCATGTGTAAAATTGTACCTATATCTCACAAAATTTTACTTGCTAGATCACATAAAGATTGACAAAGTGATTTTGTGGATGCATAATGCAATTAAGTTTGGCTAAATCTTATTGAAAAAAAAAGTATTCTCCTTATTGTTTGTGATATCTTTGCAGCAAATTACAATAGCTTCTTGTGTCTCTCTAACAAAACAAGAACACAAACAATATGTGAAGCCTTCTTCTCATTAGGTAGCAAGTGCATACATAATCAACAATGTAGTGCTTTCTTAGGTTCATGTGAATTTTGTGATCATTAGCATATCAAATCCAAACATTGCCCTATCTCTAAATGATTTGAAGGTGTTTTATTTGAAGTTCGTGGTGTTCTATGTTATATCTAAAGTCTATAATTTACATCGAAGGTTTCCATAGATTATGTATATGGTCCTTGTTGTGAGTCTTTAAGCGAACAAGTGTAATATTCTAACAAACATAGCAAGAGATACCAACTCAACGGGGATTCTTAATCCATGTTATTCATTCTAGCTTTTGACACAATTGCCACTAGCATATTGAACCCAAATGCAATTCATTAATACATGTATTCATTACAGTCATGTATTTTCCGATTGTGGTTGAAGCTAAAGAAATACGCCTTGTTAGATGATTAAGAGACAACAGTGAAGGTCAAAGCATGTTTAAGATGCAAATTTAATCATAGTCTGTCAACATATCTACATGCCTAGAATGAAACAACATTCTATTTGATGGTTTGGTTGAATATTTGGTTGTCGAATCTATTCAGTTTGTGTTGATAAAGCAAATGGAGATCTAAGATAGTAATTTGATCATCCTAACTTTTGACTTTTTGATTTTTTGATTTATTTATTTTTATTGTACACACTTAAAAACTAAAATTAAAACTTAAAATTAAACATGTTTTACATATTATTTATTAACCTACCTACTCTATTTTAATTAAAATTTAAAAATATTATTTACATGAAATGAAATTCCCAATGTAACCATCTACGTAACAAAAGTAAAAAGTTGTTCACATTCAATTTTGCAGATTGAAATCTAGAATATCAAAGAATGTACAAAATTAAGTATTGTAGAAAATGTAATTTAACAAAATAAAAACAAAAACAAAACTGATCTAGCCTGGTACTTGCTTGGAACCATTGTTCAATGAGGCTTTCGTATGCGTGATTTTCATCTTGATACAGCTCACCCGAAACCTCTTCTTTGTCCTCCTCGATCTCTTGTTTGAATAGTTGTTCCTCATTTGATATACAGGATTCTTCTTTCACTTCAGGAGGAGGGGTTAAGCTTTTAGTTGATGTCAAGATCTCATTTTCCTGAGAGGAGGAGATCCCAACTTTTGTTAGTATCTGAGTGAGTTGTTCCACACTTACGTGTATCATTACACTCATCTTGTTGGTATTCTTCTACTTCCATATAGATCAAATAAAAGACATCAAAACAAATTGAAATCTAAAACTATACAAATAAAACTAATGGCAAAAATAAAATCACTATTTGCATAAATGAAAATAACAAGCTTCAAAAACAAAAAGAGACCAACTTAGAAATCAACTTAGAATTCAGGTGTTGTGTGTGCAAATTAGTACGAAATCAAAATTAGTGCATAATGAAAGAAATCCAAACTTACTACTACAAAAATGAAAATGCAAAATAATAACAGATAAATGAACACTTGCATAAGAAAAAAACAAACTCGCATAAAAGAAATACTCTATAAAATAAACACAATTTGCGAATAGGAAACTTATTTACATGCAAAGGGAACAACAAGGATTTGGGGAGACCCACCAAAGTGGATTCGCCAAGTTGTTACACCATATAAATTCCATACTAAAGTTGTCCTTGCGCCTAATCATTTCCCCTCCCCCTTGTTGTGTAATATAAAAAGCAACCTATCTACCAATCTAGACTCTGATACCCTTTTAGCACCTCCTCGACAACGGCGACAAAATGTTGGTGAAAAATATTAACTGATTAATAAGCTATCCAACAATTTAAATCTTCAAACCAAGGTACAGGAAAAATATATGCAGGATCAGAGTGACACTAACCTATTATAATGCTTGGAAAGGAAACTTATGAGGTACAGGAAAAATATATGCAGGATCAGAGTGACACTAACCTATTCTAATGCTTGGAAAGGAAACACACATGCGACTGAAATCTAAGAAAACATGCAACTAATCTAAGGAACCATATGCAACTGAAATTGAAAACACATGCAACTGAAATTGAACCTAGTTTAACAAAACAGAAAATGGCATGAAAATAATCTAATCTACTAAAGCATGAATTTGCATGAAATAAACTAATCCAAAATAATCAACATGTGAGCTCACATAAAATCAACACTACTAACTCATAATAAATAATTCAAAATCAATATAGGGAA
Organism: Pseudotsuga menziesii; assembly: GCA_001517045.1. NCBI lineage: Eukaryota > Viridiplantae > Streptophyta > Pinopsida > Pinales > Pinaceae > Pseudotsuga > Pseudotsuga menziesii. The sequence goes on along the minus strand of LPNX010500448.1, from coordinate 339,760 downwards.
ATAAAAAATGCTTGTATTAAGCCATCAATCCATTACAAAATTACCAAATCTCAAATCCACGACTAACTCTAACAAGACAAATTATTTCTATATTTTTAGAGAGAGGCCTCCACTACTCAAATGAAGAGAGAGCACCCGTATTTATACATGAATTGCTTTGAAAAGAGGATAAGCAACTAATAAATGTAGATCCATTTTTCTCTCAAGTGGGTACAACCAATTATCCCTTCAAATCCTCTGACAAATCTTGGATAAGATATTATATCCATATCTCCATGATTTTTCTCCTTTGAATATGCTTGAATAACTATCTTTAAATCTCCTTCAAATCTTCAAAGCTTGAAGATGAAATTTGAATTTGAGGCTAGGTGGTGACTTTCAGCCTTGTTAAAATCTTCAAATATTCCTGTAATCATCATAAAACTCATCCAACTTTGAGATATAATGAAAATATGTTAATTTTCTTAATATTTAATCATAAATTCTCTTAAAATACTTAAAAATAAATAATTTGAAAAATAACAAGGTAACCCATATTTATTTATGAAAATGGCATAGGGAATGGTTAATGGAGTGATGAATAGGGATGAATGTGAGGAATAGTGAAGGAAAATAGGATGAAAATGTGACATTTGGGCGACCAAACAATTATTTTTGGGGGTTGGAGGTTTGGAATAGACAAGGGAAGATTTTCCTAGGGAAGGGTAAGTAGACAATGGGTATCCTAAAGAGATTTTGGATGGAGGACTACAAACCTACGACAAACCTTTTGATCACTAATATGAAGAAGGAAACAACTTTGGATTCAAATGTAGTGGATCCCATGTTGTACAGGAAATTGATAGGTTCGTTGGTGTAGTTAGTCAAAACTAGGACAGGTATATGTTTTGTAGTGAACAACTTGAGTCAATTCATGGTGGAGCCAAGGCAAGAGGATTGGGTAGAAGAAACACATGTCCTCAAGTACTTGAGGGGCATAGTGGAGTGTGGCCTGAGATATCTTAGAGATGGTGAGGTAAAGTTGTTGAGGTATACAAACTCAAAGTGGGTAGGTTGTGCATCAAATATGAAGAGCACTTAGGGTGTTGCTTTAACTTGGGATTAGCAATGATATCTCGGTTCAATTGGAAGTAGACTTCCATGGCATTCAACTCTATAGAGACAGAGTGTATGTTAGCCAATATTTATAGTTGTGAGGCCACCTATCTTTGCAAGTTTAATCTGGAATAATTTGATTATGAGTTGGATCCCATGATGATTTGTTGTGATAATCAAAGTTCTATCAAACTCTTTAAGAATACACTGTTTCATGGTATGTTCAAGCACATTTATATTAGATATCACTTCATTCAATATAGAATTTAGAAAGGAGTGGTAAAGGTCTAGAAGAGAGGAAGGATTAGGTGCTAGAATATCATCAAGGAAGGAGAGACATCCTCAAAGGAAAGAGATGTGGAAAATAGATTGACATGATAGGTTAACCATCTAGGATCAAAATCTCCCTCAATAGCCATACAAGTTTGTAATATTAGATACCCAAGATGCATATAAAGCAATAAAAGGTACTCACCTTCCATTGTTTTTAAGGGGCAACATGAGGACAAATATCTGAACCATGGGGGGGAGGCTATAAGCAAACAAGGTAAGGTCAAAGTGTTGAAAACAAAAGGGAAATGTGTAGGATTGAATCATCAAAAGTATAACAAAAATTGTTAAATGTAGTTTTTATGCTATATAAAGGTAAATGCCCAAGAGTTGTCCAAGAAAGAGAGATTTTCTTCCTTACATGGTACACACTACAAAAATAAGGGTGGACAACCCAAAACCAGCATAACTCACATGTTAATCAGTGGCAAGATAAGAAAAAATATAACCCCAAGCCATTATGTAGTAAGATAACCTTAGAAGGGACAAGAGAGAAATCAAAACAAAAAGAATAGATAGGCCCTGAGGGTAGCAATTAGAAACCAAATTCGGTAGGATCCACAAGATGCATAACCTTAACCATGAGCTAATAAAAGAAAAGGAAAACAAGGAGGCATTTAAAAAAAATGGTAGAAAAATCCTAAAAGATTCTTTGAAACAACAATCTCATCATTATTTTAAGCCCTTAATGGTGAAATCACTAGGAATAATTTAAGAAGAGCTAGAATGTTGCTAAATATGGCCATAAGAGAATATAAGAGAATAAACAAAGGTGTAAAGAGAAGAAATCATGAAGAAATCAAGATTCTTTGTAACAAAATCACCTAACAATATCAAGCAAAGGGGTCTTACAATATGTTGACACAAACATATCAAGTAAAAAAATGCAACCTCTAAATTATCATTCGAGAGGAAGGTCTTTATGTTATGTCTAAAGGGGAAAGCATTAAATTACTTTCCATATTAATAATTTTAGATCCTTAGATTAATTAACAAAATAAAAGTCTCTTATTGTCGAGGAATATAACATGTCCACATGTTTGGCAAATTTTTCAAACTTCTTTGATAGCTTAGTTTCCACTCTAGCAATCAAGTTGAAAAGTTTAACACTTGACCCAGTGAAGACTACCTTTTTGGAGGAAGAAACAAGGATAGACAATAGATTTTGGAGTTGGAAATCCATCCATGACCTTCTATGCTAGAAATAAAAAAGATAGTTCTTATAATCCAAAGTATTCATAGTAAAAAATAGAGGAAAGAGAAAAAAAACTTTGCATCTACTTTACAAAAGAATGGTATTTGGCATTGCTATAGAAAACTTAGTCATTACTACAAGTAGTGTAACAACAAACCTTCTATGCTAGAAATCAAAAAGATAATTCTTATAATCCAAAGTATTCATAGTAAAAAATAGAGGAAAGAGAAAAAAAACATTGCATCTACTTTACAAAAGAATGGTATTTGCCATTGCTATATAAAACTTAGTCATTACTACAAGTAGTGTAACAACAAACTGTTAGATGGAAAGTTGTATACACAAGGAAATATAATGCTATTTAAGAAATATGAAACAATGTTTATGTTAGACATGTTTAACTAAAGATGTCTTAGTTTGGATTTTAGTGCAACCTAACTTATGAATCCAAAATAAAATGGTTCATGATACTTTTCCTGGGGAGGTGTAATGAAGTTGTTGGGTAATGCTTTATTGTCACACCTTCTTAACTAAGAATGTAAAATAATTGATGGTGTATTGTATGTATGGAAGTTGAATAAAACTATTCCTTTTCTAGTTTTAAAATCTTTTCCTCGGGAGGTGTAAAGAAGTTGTTGGGTAATGCTTTATTGTCACACCTTCTTGACTAAGAATGTAAGAGAATTGATGGTGTATTGTATGTATGGAAGTTGAATAAAACTCTTCATTTTCTCGTTTGAAATTGAATTTCAATGTTGATAGGTGGGTCATACGAAATCCTTAGTGATAGGAAGTTGCGTAGGAACCTAAGAGGGTAACAAGTATAGGTCGCTTTCTATAGATTGATTTTACATACTCTCGTACTATTATCAACATGCAAGCTAGGCAAAGTCAAGGTATAACATCATGGACTAGGTCATCCCATCCATAAACACTAACGCAAGTGTTGTTCACAAGTTTGTCAATGGTTGTATATAGAACTTTAGATCTTTTTTAGAGTTGTATTTATGGAAACATCAGGGGATTCTTATGATGGATTAAAATATGCTAGAATGATGCTTGATTTTGTTTCCTTATACATGTGAACCAATGCTACGGTTTCTTCACATTGTGATGGAATGTATCTTATATAATTTATTCTTATCATATAAAATTCAAAATCTCTAGAATCATGTAATATAATTGGGCGCTAATATGGAGTACCTGGGGAGGTTCCCAAAAGAGATAATAAATGCAATATGACATAATAATGGAATAGCCCCACATGGTATTTGGTGGGTGACAAATAAGCCCACCACTGAGTTAAATAAAATGGATATAATTGAATGAGGATAGTTGGCATAAACCCCCAGGAGTATAAATATACATTATTATCATTGTAATGAGATATGTTGAATGTTGAGTATTGTATTGTAGCAAGTATGGCTTCTAGAGTGATTCCTTCCATAAGGTTGATGTGTTACCCTACCTGAAGGGTTCTCTCAATATTCATGTGCCTATAATGTGAATGCATTTTGACTATGTTCAAGATAAGGGGTTTATGTTTTATCTTTTATCTACCAATGTGTACTAGAAGAGGTATCAGAGATATATTTATTGGGCAACAAGTGGAATATTTTTTTTAGTCTCTACAAAGTTACAAAAAATTGGGGCAATGGCAGTTCAAATCCATTTGTGTGCAAATTTTGAAGAAATCAATTCTAGATCTAAATTCATCTAGAAAAAATGCTGGAAAGAAAATCGTCCAAATCAAAGTTTGAAAAGTGATGTTGATTTAAAATGAACTATTTTAGGGTTTTCAGGTGATGACCATTAGGATTCCAACGAAATATATTTTGATAGAGTGCCTAAATTTCCGTTACACTAGAGATAGTAGATGTAGAGTGGCTATGACATTTCATGATTGGGGTCATAATAGAGGTTTTGATCAATATTGAGAGAGTTGTGGTTATTTCATATTTGTGGTGTCAAAACCATAGTCACACAAAAGAACAACATTGAAAGGTAAGTTACTTCTGCAAAAGCTTATTTTTAGTTGTGGGTTTTGTTCCAAGAAAATGTATTTTATAAGAAAATCTAATTGTCATAGTATTGAAAACTATATATATTGATAGGAGACCGAATCTCCCTCTTAATAGAGAGACATTAAACTAGAGGAGGATACCATTTGGTGGAAGTGAGTCGACATTGAGATGATATTGGGACTTCTAGTTACATAATATATTATTAAAAAAATAAACAAGTGGTTTGCATGTTGTGAAAAATGATCAAGATCACAATTAGGGTTTATGTTTAGGGGAACACTTCTTATTACAAGGTATGGATATATGCAACATGAAAATGTTATTATTTCTATAAACCCTAATAAAAAACATAATTCCTTCAATGTTGACTTGGCTAAAATATTGCAAGTCCCTAGAAAGCATATTCAATGCACACATGTTGAGGGTGAGAATGTTCAAATTTCCAATATTTTAAGATTATTATGGATAAATACATGTTGCATTCAAATTTTCATGCTATAGATATGGATGATGTGGATATTATTCTTAGATGTCCTTGGATGTACCCAATTGGTACATAATTTATATTAATGTGAAAAACAAGTTTATGAAACATTGGTACAAGAAAAAGAATATCACATTGCAAAATATTTATCTCAATAAGCAACAAAAGGCCAAAGTGGCATGTGAAGTAGTGATTGCGGGGAAACTAATTGTTATATCTACAAACACATCACATGAAGACTTGGTGACTAAATCAAAAGAATTCGTAGAAGCACCTAAAGTATAGCCTCAAGAAATGTGTAGTACAAATTAGTAAGAATCTATTGAGCCACATTTCTCAAAGGAACCACAGGTTGAAGAGTCAAATAAATGAGAACCGATTGCTAAGGTTGGTGTATATCACTCTCAATACCACCCAAGGAAACAACAATCATTAAGGCAATGTTGTGAGCATCAACAATCCTACTATTGACCTACATGGAACTCAAAAAGTCCCACTACAATGATTTTATCACTTATTATTACTTTACTAAATGATGTATAAGTGATTTTATATAACTTTTGGGGAGGATGTGTGAAGCACACACATGTACAGTCTCAACTTTGAGAGGGGTGTGGTAGACTAAGTGATTCATGTAATTATGTTTGAATCACTAAAGGGAGACTATGCGATACACCTTCATTATCGATCATATTGGATTTATGAATTCACAAAGTATACATATATGAAAAATCCAATATGCTACAATACGAAGGTGAGTGAGGGCATTGTATACAAACAAAACTTCAAGATTGTGTTTTTAAGTATGGTTTCGGGCAGTGTGATAAAATTGACATCATTCATTATGTTATGGCGACCTCCCATGTGGAAAATTGTACCTATATCTCACAAAATTGTACTTGCTAGATCACATAAAGATTGACAAAGTGATTTTGTGGATGCATAATGACATTAAGTTTGGCTAAATCTTACTGAAAAAGTATTCTCCTTGTTGTTTGTGATATCTTTGCAGCAAATTACGAGAGCTTCTTGTGTCTCTCTAACAAAACAAGAACACAAACAACATTTGAAGCCTTCTTCTCATTATGTAGCAAGTGCATACATAATCAACAATGTAGTGCTTTCTTAGGTTCATGTGAATTTTGTGATCATTAGCATATCAAAGCCAAACATTTCCCTATCTCTAAATGATTTGAAGGTGTTTTATTTGAAGTTCGTAGTGTTCTATGTTATATCTAAAGTCTATAATTCACATCAAAGGTTTCCATAGATTATGTATATGGTCCTCGTTGTGAATCTTTAAGTGAACAAGTGTAATATTCTAACAAACATAGCAAGAGATACCAACTCAGTGAGGATTCTTAATCCATGTTATTCATTTTAGGTTTTGACACAATTGTCACTAGCATATTGAACTCAAATTCAATTCATTAATACAGGTATTCATTAAAGTCATGTATTTTCCAATCGTGGTTGAAGCTAAACAAATACGCCTTGTTGGATGATTAAGAGACAGCGGTGAAGGTCAAAGCATGTTGAACATGCAAATTTAATCATAGTTTGTCAACATATCTACATGCCTAGAATGAAACAACATTCTATTTGGTGGTTTGGTTGAATATTTGGTTGTCGAATCTATTCAGTTTGTGTTGACATCGACAAATGCATGTCATTTAGATTGCCTTTCCCAATTCTATCAAAAGATTCCCACAATGAACCTTGTAGAGCATACAAGTGAGATAGTAAGTTCCATTCCCCTCCTCTATATTTGGAAAAAGTTATCCAGCCTTTAAATTTATGAAACATTTGTTGCAAAAATAAAGTTCAATAATTGTGTATCAAATCCAATTCAAGGAGCTTTCCATCAACTCATTAGACACCATATATATTTTGTCTCATGAATGCTCATTATGGAGAATTTGTTCTTGAAAAAAGGTCAAGCCAATCAACAACATTTTATTATCAAGTTGCATATTGTTTGGTCTTATCAATCAAAATATTTCATTACAAGAGATTACACCTAACTTCATCCTACCATCAAGTCATCCCAGGACCTTGTTTTTTTAGTATCATGGTCAATTGGAAGACATGAAAAAGTACATGACATACAACACCTCAATAAGATGTTGGTATGACAAGTAAATGAATTAGGTTGTACCAAAGGTATGTCCAAGGATTGCATTTGTGCATTGCAAATTTGTATTCCTCCCCACTAGTAAGTGGGCACATCAAGCTTTTCTCTCTTTGCATTAGTGAAATACATGAGACAGTAGATATGTTGCAAAAGGATATTCAACATGTATCATTGGGCCTTTCTTTCTCTTTTTCTAACATTTAGTGGATACATATGGACCATCACCTCTTGATTTGAGTAGCATACTTAAGGCAGTGGGTCAAATTGCTTGGTCATATGGGATATACTGGTAGTGGGTTTAGTATGTATGGGAAAGGTATTGTTACTCCTATTGACCTTGTGATAAGACCACTAAGAGTAGGCCTTGGATATGATACTTCATTTCCATATGCAAGTCATTATGATCCTTTAGCCACTAATTTGCACAAGTCACAAGAATTGGAACCATCCATTGATGATATGCCAAAGGTTGATTATATCACCTTTGATGATTCTACTATCGTTGAGCAAGAATCATGCTATGCACTCTGTATTGGGCATGGATCACATCTTGCACCTTTGTTCAACATGAAAAAAAAAAAAATTCCATCAATATTTTGACCACAATTATATCCTAACCATTATGATCAAAGGAATTCATCTATGCATTGAAATTCTTCTTGGCATGGCAATAGAACCTCTTATAAATCATTAAGCAAAATCTCAAAATCAATACCAACTACCAGGATTTTGTGTGGTTGAATTAATGATTGGTCATGGAAACATTTCAATAGTTGTTTGAGTACATCACATAGATGTATTTCATCAACTATACAATTGTATAGTCCTCGTGGCTCTTTATAATCGATTGAACGTAGCATTAGTCTTTGGCTCATTTTCTTTCTTAAGGGGGGGATGCGTTTTATGATATATGCTTTCTCTCTTATGCCTTCCATATTTGTTGGAATATTAAAAACCCACTCCATACTTAGTATATATTTCATTAGTCATTTTGATTAATTTCCTAGGTGTTGACTAGGTAGTTGGCCACCTTTAGCCACATTTTAGCCGACACTTGCCATCATTAGCCTATGGAGTGCACCTGGATATAGATTCTCGAAGATCTTGTTTGTTTTTTTATTGTTCTAGAATAATAAGGGCATCTTCTTGCTTTAGATTGCTTTACTATTGCTTTTTATGTTTTTCAGTGGATAAGGATAAAGCTAGTTGATAGGCAACTGTTGTCTTTTGTGGCTAACACATCCTCCATGATTTTCTCTCCAGTTTCCATTATTAAATTACTTTTTTTGTCACCCATCACATCACTCATGCTTTAGCCAATTCGTCAGCCTTTGATGTGATTTGGAAAGTGTTTTTGTCACCTTGGGGGGGTTTCACATTTTTAGTAAGCCTGCTTTATGAGCTATTCGAATTGCATCTTTGGCATTCGATTTTCTCTCTTGAGAGTGTATTAATATTGTACATAGATCATTATTCATTATTGCAATTGAACTTTATCCACTTAAGCATCATTTCTCTTGTGTCTACTTAATACTTTCTTCACAATTCTTCTATCTTTATGTAACAGTAGAATTCTCTTAGTGAAATCTTGATATGCAATCTAGATCACCTGTGTGAATTCCAATATGGTATCAAAGCGTGAGGTAGTTGAACAAAGGAGCTCACAGTGATTCTAATCATATTTCCAAGCTTTTGTTTCTCTCCATTGCAGTTATCTACAACAACTTCTACATAAATTCAAAAGCAATTCCTCTCCTCTCTCCATTCAAATATTCTAAGTGGAAGTCAAAGATGAGCACATATCTCAAGAGACAATGTCTCTATGATGTTTCTATTTGTGTTGTAAATGAGTCCTCTTATGAAGAGAAGAGTGATTGGCTAAATGACTATGATAAAGCATATGGAACTATGTGTCTGGCAATTTCTCCTTGGATGCATTATCTCATTGATTTTGTTGAGTATTCATTCGAGCTCTGGAGCAATTTGGACAAAGGATTTGGTGTGTAGAAAAAAGAAATTGATGTATGGAGTGAACCTAGCACCTCCTCTACTCTCCCTCCTAATGTAACAGCCTCATTCACCTCTTCATGATGAAGTTGTTCAAGCTGAAGAAAAAGAAGATGCAGAATTTTCAACTTTTGATCCAACTCAAATTGATCAACCTCCTTCTCCCTTTGCTGCTTCTCATGAAGCAGTTCTACATGAAGAAGACATTCGAGTTGCAGTTCCCGTTGAAGATATTTCCATTCATTCACTATTTTCACAGTCTTCAGATTTCGAATTTGAGGATGATATCGCAGTCATTACTCCACCTCTGTGCATGATCAGAGTGCACAACCTGGTGATCTCCTGGATGTTTTGGAGGAGAGATCAGATTTTGAAAGTGATCCACTCACTCTCCTTGGTCACATGCCTCCTACCTATTCCTCAATGATGGATGATCACTTTCCTCATAGCTTCATTGAAGATGAAGAACACATTATCATTGGTTTGGCAAACTTGGGACACTTGTTTCACCATTTTCTTGGAGTTGATACAACCATTCATGGTTCGAAGTTTCAAGAGCAATCGTATTTGTTTGGAGTTGTTCATACTTCATTTGAATCAGATTTTGGTTTGAAGATCATGGCTCTAAAACCTCATCAAGTCTCTTTTAGACCAAGCACCCTGGTTGGTTCAAAGCTCAAGTCTAAACAACACCTCCGTTCGCTCTACTATTAGAAGATCTCAGCTTCTCTACATGGTTCCAGTTTCCATCATGCAATTGTCTATGTCCCTAATCAATTTGAGCACATTTCTATTCTTCCCAAGAAGAAGATACCTCCAGAAATCTGATCAAGTTCACACCTACTTGAGTTTAGAGCAACATTAAGTTTTGGTGTGCACATATCCATTTTTTAGGGAGTGTTTTGTTCCCATGAGGTTTTCCCTGTTTTCTTTAATTTACATGGACAAATAATAATGGGGTGACCATAATCCTTTGTTGCTTGGGCCCTAATCAAATTTTATTCACATAAATTCAAGGTTAAGGGGAGGTATTGGAATATTAAAACCCACTCGATACTTAGGATACATTTCATTGGTCATTTTGATTAATTTCCTAGGTGTTGACTAGGTAGTTGGCCACCTTTAGCCACATTTTGGCCCACACTTGCCATCATTAGCCTATGGAGTGCACTTGTATATAGATTCTCGATAGATCTTGTCTTCATTTTTTACTGTTCTAGAATAGTAAGGGCGCCTTCCTGCTTTAGATTGCTTTACTCTTGTTTTTTCTGCTTTTCAGTGGATAAGGATAAAGCTAGTTGACTGTCAACTGCTATCTTTTGTGGCCAACACATCCTCCATGATTTTCTCTCAAGTTTCCATCATTATATTACTTCTCCATCACTCACCACACATCACTCATGCTTTAGCCAATTTGCGAGCTTTTGATGTGATTTGGAAAGTGTTTTTGTCCCCTTGGGGGAGTTTTCACATTTTTAGTAAGCCTGCTTTATGAGCTATTCAAATTATCACTTCGGCTTTCAATTTTCTCACATGAGTATAATCTTTTTTCAACATTGGTTGCAATTTTCTCACATGAGTATAATCTTTTTTAGTAATCGGTTTTTATGAGTATAATCTTTTTTCAACATTGGTTGTAATTTGTACTGAGTTTTCCCACTCACTCATGTATCTTGCTCAAGGCAAATGTAATTTGAGTTGGGTAATCATTAACCCACTCTCTTATTTAAGTGAGATATATTTGAGTTGGTTATCCATAAACCTACTCTCATCATTTGGGCTCTCTTAGTTGTATTTGCAATGTTTTACTATAAACCCACTCTGAAATGCATTTGAGCATATCTATACATAAAAACTGTATATAGAGAATTCCATCTTCAAATCTTGCTTAACTTATCAAGACAATGTATTGAAAAGCTTGAAGGAGTAACAATTTGCATCTATGATATTCTAGATGATACCATTGGCATTTTCAAAGTGCATTTCTAATCGTGCATTTTTCATATTCTGATGTTTCAGTGTATAGTGATGCTACGTATCAACAATTGGTTCATAACTAAGTTGTAGGAAACTCGGGCCTGGCACACGTTTCACCCCCGAAAGCTCGTTGAAACTTGGAAACGTATATGGTACTTGACATAAACTCATTTCCTTTTGTATGAAACACGTTTCCTATACGAGAAACACATCAGTACAGACAAAAACATGTTTTCATCGTGTTTCCTCTTTCGTACGACGTGTTTCCCATCAAATAAAATCATGTCACTTAAAAACCAACCCATAAAGTCTCATTTTGCCCATGGATTTCAGTAATTAAGGGTTAATACATTAAATTTTAAATTTAATTCAAGATGCTTCTAATTAGGTCTAAGAAAGTTATAAAGGAGAACATCACTTCATTCTCTCCTCACACAAGCGACTTGAGGATGTTGAGGCAAAATATAGCAGTGGGCCTTGTGAAAATTGGAATGTCAAGCCAAAATCCACTGACTTGGGCCTCTCTCTTGTTGCACTAAATATTGAGGAACCTAGAAGTGGAATTGGAAATACTTCTTCCACTTTACATTTTGTTGTTTAGCATGCTTCTTGTTCTATTTTTGTGGAAGACTATGAATATGAGGATTACTATTAGTCTGAGCTCATGTTTTACTTTTATTTCTATGTTAGTATGTTCATTGTTCATAGTTTGATACATTGTACTTGTAGTCTTATACAGTAAGACTAATTCTGGATATATACTATATAGCCTCGTTTACAAATGTTGTTTTTGGATATTACTACTTGCATGAATGAAATGATATAGACTCGGATCAATGAGTAAAATGTCATGTTACATATATGATTTAAATTTTTATCTTTATCATTTATCATTGGCAATGTTGCTTTCAGCGAAATGTAATTAATAATTTATGGTTTATGTTTTATGATATATATATATATATCGCGTTTCCCCATTTCCAAAATTTGGGGAGGTTGCATTTCCAACTTTTCCTCTTTTCCCCATTTCGTCCCCGTTTCCTTGTTTTGTTCAACTTAGGTTCATAATGACACTCACGAGCCTATGACCACTTGTTCATGTCATGAGCTATGTACTTTCTCACCTTTGACAAACCTTCTTCTCAATGAACCTTTGACCCTATATCTTACTTCTTACAAATTCTTTCATGAATGAGTCTCAATTTGTTGTAGTGGGTCTCTCTCTATGATGTTGGCCTATCCCTGGTGCTCTACCAACATATCATATTGGTGTGGGAGATGTGGCATTCCAAGGAGACTACATCTTCTCTATCTAAGGAGTAGGAATACTTGGGTAATATGCACATATGGCCATAGAGCATTCATGATTGACGAGGTTGTAAAAAAGGTTTTATAAATCCTCAACAAACACTATTGATAAAATGGACTCTTCAGCTGCAGATAAGACGAGAACTTTCCTGAGAAGATACGGACACCAATTGAGAGCCAAGAGATTTCTCGGACTCCCATACAAGAATTCACCCATACAACCCTACTCAAATGCCTAAGAGTTTTCATCTAATGAAAACTCCCACTTTTAGTTTATTATATCTTTCTCATGTTGTCTCTCTAATCAGGAAGATGCCACGTTACTATCCAATGGTTCCATTGACGGTCCAAAACTTGATGATGGACAAAGGATCTCTCCTTTGCAAAGTTTTGAAAATTGAACCCTTAGGATTCATGATTCGAAGTTCTAAGAACCCAAGCTCTCTCGGGTATAGACCTAAACCTTGTTGATGGAAAGAATCACAACCAAAAGATGAATATGAACTTACCTCCCTCAAACCTAAAAAATGGAAGGCCTTCTGTCACATTATCTTACCACCTAAGATCCAAAGGGGTAGGACAGAATGGTCTTAGAGAAGTAGGAGGGCCGGCTCTAGATAAAGGGATAAGCTCCATTGCCAGGACAAAATCTCATATATCATTAGCCAAAACATAAGCATGAAAGGAAATAGAGAGGGAAAGCAAGCCACGATCAATAGGGCCCTTAGAGAGGGGAAATCCTAGCCTAAGGTGTTAAAACTATCATTCTTTCTTTGAATCTCAGAGGGGTAGGGGGTGCCCACAAGCAGCAAGCCATGAGGAGACCTTTCAATGTGTACAAGCCAAATTTAATCATGATTCAAGAAACCATGTGTTCCAGTCAAAAAGTTATGTATGTTTTGTCTTTGTTCTTAAAAGATTGGACATTATGTTCCTCAGATGCAATAGGACTTCTGAAGGTTTACTGACTATTTGGAATGACAATTTAGACCCTATCTCCTCCTCTGTGGTGAGTTTAGGTATCCAAGTTTATGTCAAATCAAAGGAGACTGAGAGAATTTTCAAATTTCTTAATCTATACGGGCCAATGTTAGTAGGAGGCAATGCTTTAAAACTCGGAACCAGTAGTCGAACCGGTTGAGAGTCAACTCGGACCGGAACCGGAACCAGTAATGAACCAGAGGGGTTTGACTCCAATGACTCATATTTAAAAAAAATACATAAAAAAAATCAATTAAAAAAAAAAGATAATCGATCCTTAAACACATAAAGTGAGAGTCCTTGGCACTTCTTTTGGCATTTGTGGCAAAAAAAACTGTGTAAACGAGAATGAAGGTGCCCACTGCCCACTATCTCGACCCCCAAGCTATCTCCCTTTGTGTAGCCATGTGCTACACTGTTATCACCTCCACCATTGTTTTAGCACCCAATTTTCCTTCTGCAGAAGCAACACATCATGGGAAAGGAGTCGTGAGAGTCCTCTTCTTTGTCAGGGTTCAAGGAAGGAGTCGTGAACATTAATATGAACCTGGCCACTAAACTCGAAGACAAAGTCCCCGTGATAGAGGAAGAATGGGCAAATGCAATCGATCGCCGTGGATATGCTTGCCTGGAATATGCCGATAGTAGATTTCAAACAAAAACTTGCATAAACAGTGGAAAGAATCCAAGTTTCAATGAAAACTTTGTTCTTATTTTGATTCAAAACCTTCACGAAAAAATATATCAGTACCAAATTAATCTAGAAGACTCAGCCGGTTTTTTACAGGCTCAGCCAGTTTGGATCGGTTCAGTATCAAATCGAGTTGGTTCAGGCATCGAGTTGGTTGGTTCAGTACCAAACCGATCCCCGAAACGAGTTTTATGTCGGTTCAATGTTGGAGATCGCCTGGTCGATCAACCTAGTCGGTTCTGGTTCCAACCGGACCGGTTTTTAAAACACTAGTAAGAGGTAGTTCTAGGAGAATCTTAAGAATTCTAGAGTTCTAAGATGGAGCAATTTGCTTATTGGAAGGGATCTAAACATATCCCTTTCCCTTAGGAAAATATGGGGGAAGACAACCAGGCAAGACCCTCTTGGAGACTATTTTACTCATCAGCTTGGAAGGCGTCATTTGGTAGATGTGGAACGTGTGAAGTTGATTTGTACCTAGAGGAATGCTAGAAGGGGCATAGAAGGTGTTACACCTCAGAGTGTATGAAGCATTCCTTCCAACTGTACCATGGTGAGGGGTTTCTTTACCTTTTGAAAAGACCAATTTTATGGGGCTATATTATGTAGAGTGTTGATTTTGGGACAAAATACCCCTAGTTAGGTCATAGCAGGTCCCCTTGGTTTCCACCACAAGGAGGTGTTAGCCTTGTGGCTCTGCTAACTACCCTTTGGTTGGGTGTTCAATGCCCTTGAGGCAAATCATTGGCCACACTCATATTTTGTTTTTTGTGTGTGCAAGGATTGTCATACCTAGTTTAGCACACCTCGTTTTGCCCACTTTGGCCTATTGTTTTGATGCAAAACCCATCCTCCTGGTCTCCAAATCCATGACATCATTTTCTAAAGAAGAATCCTACATTGTTAAAAAGGAAGGCATTGAGGGGCAAGCATTTGTTGGGTTAGTTGGAGCATGACACCCTCCTTTTAGATCACCTTGCACTTTGTGGAGCCTAATTGCACATTTTTATTCTTATTTTATGTCATTGTATGGTTTAGTCCTTAATTTGTTTTTGTGGGTGCACTAACCTTGAATTTTATAGTTTGTCATTAACTTTGTGGGATCGAATTTGTAAAAGGTTTGGGGTTGTCTCAAATAAATAAGACAACCTCACCTCATTTGTAAATCATGGACAAGGGTTCAAAAAATGAAATCTTTTATTTTTCTATTAGTTTAATGTAGCTCTTAAAACTATGCGCACCTCTCTCTTGGATGTCCTTTTTTCTTGAAGGATGAATGGATGATGTTCTAGGGTTTGATTTTGCACAAACAAGTTGATGCTAAACTAATTGTAGTAAATCATCCTCAAGGGCGACCTAAGACACATTATCTTGCTCATTCTTAACTAATGTTGGTAAGTTTATCTCCTAACCCTACTTTAGCGTTGCTCTTGAAATGCTTTGGATTGAATTAGGATTTGTTTGGAGCTCTCTATTTGTCATAATTAGGATTTCACTACCTAACCCTTGAGGTTGCTAGCTTAGCCTTAGTTGCAAATATGGAACGCCATCATAAGAGGATAGATGTTAGCCTCAATATCTCATAGCCCTAGGGTTTGAGACAAGAATCTAATAGACTAATACCCTATCTATCAATCCTCTTTTTATCAATTTTTACGTATTTTATTTTACGAAAAAAATACAATAAATGTATTTGACTATTGGAAAAACCCCTAAAAATCTATAAAAAAAATCCAGTAATAGTTGTGATTTAGTATTTAGAATCCACCGTAAAATTTTGATCTAGGGTTTTATTCACAAGCCCTAGAGGGCATCCTCTTCCGAAGAAGTGAACTAGGATACGAGGAACCCTTATAATTTGTGAATTAGAGGGTGTGTGGTACTTTTGGCTTGTCCTACAACTTTGCTCCAATTCAATTGTCCTCTTTTCCTTGAGGATGCACTTTTTGGAGTGGTTGCCTTGGGGAATGTAACATTGGCTTGGGAGACGTGAAATTGCCTTAAAAGGCATAATATTATTTGGAATTTGTGATAAAGTGAATAACTCCATTATTGCATGATTATTATGTCTTGTCTAACATTGTTTGACTCCAATAAGGCATTGATCATAGCTATTAAGGTTTTATGGAAGGCATTTGTGGTTTGTTGGTGGTTTCATTGATTAGGGTCTCCCCCTGGGTTTGGTGGTTGTGGGTATATTTCATTGATTTGGGTCTCCCCTCAAGGTTTGGAGTTACCCGAAGTGTTGAGAGGTTAGAGTATGGAGACAACAAGTTTAACTCTCTCTTGAGCTTACCAACACTATCCTCGGTCCACACAACCTAGTTGCGTGAGGGTTGCTAGTTTGAGTAGTAACAGAAAATATATCCAAAATATTAGATAGATTTCTATTGGCAAAGAATTCTTGAATGACAGTCTAATTATTAAGTCATGGGTGGGATTTGGGTGTTTTTCAGTCCATCTCGAAATCTTACTAAAATAGGAAAGACAGAACGTAAGCCTCCAAGCCCCTTGAAATTTAATTGTGCCCAGTTATTGGAGAAGAATTTTAAAAACCTAATCATGTCACATTGGACCCATGTAAACTTGAAGGAAGGGGACTCAACCATGAAGCAATTTCCAGACAATATCCTCAATGTTAAGAAGGTAATGAAGGGTTCGGCAAAATCTCTTGCCCTCAAGTCTAAAAAAGAAATAAGAGGTGGAAGAAAGGATCAAGGGTATTCTTGATCAAAATTTTGTGGGGGGGCTTTTCTAAAGAAGAAGCCAATGCTCTTATAGAATTGGAAGGTAAAAAGGAGATAAAGAAGGGACTGCTTGGAAGTTGACAAGCAAAGCTGTATAGTTGCAAGAAAGAAACAATAACACTAAACTCTTCCATAGATATGCCAACAATAGGAAATTGGTCAATACTATCTGGGAGATTAGACATCCTAGTGGCCACATTGTTAGTTCTTTCATGGAAAAAGTAGAGGCTTGGAGACCCATTTTAAAAACCTTTTTAGGTACCCAACAGAAGCTAACATAGGATAAATCATGAAGATTTAAGTATGCTCCACAGTCTCATTGATGAAGATATGAATGGAATTTTAGAAGATGAGGTCACCATTGAAGAAATTATGAATGTCCTCGACTCTTTTGAAAAGAGGAAGAGCACAGGCCTTGATGGGCTCTCTACAGAACTTTACCTTTGGTTCTTTTATTTACTGAAGGAAGAGCTCCTAAAAGTCGTTGAAGAATCCAGAACCTTATGAAAAGTCCTGGAGATTCTTAAATTAACCTTTATTGCTCTTATTCCTAGACATCAAGATACTGCATCCTTTGAAGATTATAGACCTATATCTTTATGCTATTTAATTTACAAGCTTATCTCCAAGATTACTACTAATAGGATGAAGGGCATCTTGCCAAGTATAATTTCAGAGGAGTAGTTTGGATTCCTGTTCAGCATACAAATCCATGATGCAATGGCAACAACTCAAGAAGAAATGCATTCTATCAAAACCCAAAAGAAGTCTATTGTTGTTAAACTATTATAACTTTGAAAGATATTCCAGATGTATTGATTGCATTTCTCCTTTAGGAGATGAGTTTGGTCTTGTTAGTATCATTGAAAGAATCAATTTAAACCTCTGGATGTAAGTCGGGTCAATAGTACCCAAGTATCAATATAATAAATGTTATTTTTGGTGTCCAGTTGGACAAGTCGGCCCAGTCAGTTAAAAAAGTCGGCTCTGTTAGATTAGAGGTCAAGTCAAATGAAGAATATAAATAGGGAAGCGTTCCCCTTCATTTGTACTCACTCACTCAACCTGTTTTGCAAGAAAGAGAAAGATTAGTGCGCTAGAAAGAAGAGAGAAGTTGTTGTCTGGGTTTTACACTACTCTAGTTGAGTTCTATACTGAGGAAGTTTTGCAGGGTTTTCTCCCTTGTGGTTTCCCCGAGGAAAATTCTTGTGTTATTGTGTTTCCATGCTTGTTGTTCTTTCAGTGATCTACTAGTAACAATTTGTTTTAAGATATCATCTAAGCAGATTAAAAAAATTCAACAATTGTTCTCTTAAATATTGACTTAGCTAAAGCCTTTAACAGAGTTAACTGGATGTTCATAAGGATAATGTTTCTTCAAATGGATATGATTCTTCAGACTGTATCTTGGATTACGTGGTGTCTTTCTTCTGTTTCTTTTCTGTTTTGATCAATGGAGCTCCCTCTAGGTTTTTCACATCTTCAAGACGACTTAGACAAGGGTGCCCCTGTCTCCCTCTCTCTTTCTATTAATTGCAGAGTGTTTAAGCATTTTATTAAAGAATGCCAAAAGAAGGGGAGACCTAAAGTGAGTCAAGGTTTAAAATTCTATCTCTATCACACATCTACTTTTTGTAGAAGACATTATGCTTTTTGGGAATGGCTCTTTACAGGAACTTAAGAAAATAAAGGAGCTTCTAGACTTGTTCTGTAAGGTTACTGTAATGATGACTGATATGAACAAGTCAAAAATTTTAACCAATGAGCATTATGAAGAGGCCAAGCTACAGGTGGTCTCTTTGTTCCCTACAACTGTAAATGACATGGACCAAGGCCTAAATATTTGGGCTTTCCTCTAAAACCCAACAGATAGCAGTGTCAGGATTGGAAATGGCCGCAGAAAAAAAGTGGAAGCCAAGATCTCTGTTTGGGTCTATAGCGTCATTTGTTTCTGATAAAAGCAGTGCCGAAAAGTATTCCAGTCTAATGGCTGTTAATAGTAAAATTGTCCAAAGGAAATCTAACCAAAATAAGAAAAAAATGCTATAGTTTCTTATGGAAGGAAAATATCCAAGGAAGGAATATCTCTGGTAAGGTGGTCTAGGATTGCAACTCCTAAAGAGTCTGGAGGCTGGGGTCTGAAAACTTATTTATTTTTAGTTTGGCTCTGGCTGCAAACAGTTTGTGGAGATTGATTCACAATGAAGGTTTATTGGGAAAAGCAACAAAATCAAAGTATCTAAAGGGCCTTTCCCTGGAGGATTCGTTTAGAACTGAAAGAAAAGAATCCCAGGGGAACTCAATTGTATGGAGGGCCCTGGTCAGTGCCTTCCACTTCGTTGGAAAATGGGCAGCCTGGAAGATAGGAAATGGCAAGAAAGTAAGAATAGGAGAAGACGCTTGGATAGGAGTTAAAAGCAATTATAAGATGTCAAACTTTCTTCTGGAAGCCCTTCACGTTCAGGGGGTCTACCAATTAAGGGACATAAATGCTTGGTCTCAAGGGTGGGTTTCAGCAGAAGCTCTTAATCTGAGGGGAGATCTGGCTGAAGAATGGAGACAATATGTCCAAGTTCTCTCTCACAGTGCAGTAAGATTGTGAGAGGAGGATGATCAGATTTGTTGATCCAAAAACACAGCTACAGGCGAATTTACTGTCAAGATGGGATATGCTGCTAAAATAGAGGAGGAAGGGCCTGAGGAGAAAAATTGGTGGTGGGGCCCTGTCTGGAAGTGGTCATGTTTGTAATATCCGCTGGTCTGATTTGGCTGAATTTTGTGTTGGTTTTTGGTGATTGTTTTGATGATCAAGTTCAGCTTTCATTCATCATGTATTTGACAAAAACTTGTGCAACAAAACATGGTTTCGCTTTCCTTAAACTTCAAAAAAAACAACAACGTTTTGTGGGCAAATGATAATAATTCTGTGTGACTGTAACAACAGTCCCAAAATGCAAAATAAATGGTTTTACAATAGCCGTAACAGTGGTATTTTTCGGCCAAAAGAAAGGTCTGGGCACTATACTTTCTGACCTGTAGGTTAAGAGTTTGATGGCAGCCCTCTGGAACAGTGAAATCCCCCCCTTTTATGCTCCTGTAGGTTAAGAGTTTGATGGCAGCCCTCTGGAACAGTGAAATCCCCCCCTTTTATGCTCCTGTAGGTTTGTCTGAGTCTGCAGCTCCAAATGGAAAAGTACAGTCCTTTTTTGATGCCACGACATAGCTGCTTTTGGCCCTTACTTTTAACAAACACTTTAGCCTTTGGCACACAACTTGGAATTTTATTGTCTTCAATACCAAAAGGCACACATCACATCTTATGAAAATAATAATATTTTCTTCCAACTGTCAGGACAACAATGTAATCAGCATAAACAATTGATCAACTTCTACAGTCTGATCCGTGGGTATTTGAACTGGTAATGACCCATATGCAGCGAGTATACGTCCTTGGATACCCACAAATTGATGAGTTATGTGACAACCCTCTGAGATTGGTGTTAGGAAGCCTTTATATGCTGTAACAACAGTCAGATTTGAGTGGTTACAAGCTGAAATGTGAGGTTATGCAGATCTGGATTCATCCCCAGAGAACCACACAAACCCCCAAGGAAATCCTCACAATTTGCTTGATAATACGCTGCCTCTTTACTCAGCACTCTTCCTCTCGATGTTAGCGCCCTCCTCAGCAATTAATGACAGCCCTGTCAAGTGGCTATGATGCAAACACTGTCTAAACTGAAGCAATAGTGGAGCAACCCCCTTTAAATCTCCTCAAGCAACAGTAAGTCATCACGACCGAAATAGAAATGGATAATGGGATCTGATCTCCCTAAAAGGGTGCCCCCAGCAATAATAAATATTCCCTCTAGTAGTGATGCACCCCCTTCTCATATAATATAATGCAGACCCAGCAAAAAATGGAGGAGTAATAGTGCCCTGAGCCTCCCAAGAGTGAACGCCCTCCAAAAATACCCTGAAACTTCGAAAATCTTCTCCAATCTACAACATAATGGATCTTATCCTTCAACGGTGAAGCACGGTGGAAGATCTGAGTGATCCCCCCTTCTTGATCAGCTAAGGTGGATTAGTTTCACCGCCAAACCCAATCTCTCTTAGGGTTTCCATCCCAAGAGCTAGCTGAAACAACAATTCATTGTCTGTCTGTTTGCTTGAATGGCTCTCTGATAGAGCAGACTCTGTCCATAGGGTCTAGCCTTGTCTCTTTGTCAATTGGATTTAGTGGGTAAGAAATCAATTGCTTTTATAGGAAAAGAGAACTCCAGCAGAACAGGTGGTTCACAAAGTCAAATCGGATATGCTAGAGTGTAAGGGGGTTCCAAAAGAAAAAGGACTCAGAACCTTGTTGATGCCCAGTAGACTTTGAGAAACCTTGGGGCTTCTTTGATGAAGCTAGCCAAGGGAATCCAAGTAAATTCTGCTTTTCATTCCTGCATAAAATGTGTTGCTGGAATTGGATCAAATATCAGAGTTGAATTTATAGCACTTTGGGTTCTCCTAAAGGCTTCCAAGGAGAAAGAGATAAAAAATCTTCAGGCGATGGGTGACTTATCCAAGGCTGCTTTGATTCTACAGGAGGGTACTCTGACTGAACAAGTTTTGAGAAGAGGAACTCTCCAGTCAGTTCCCGAAACTTTTCTAGACTAATATGTGCATGACGGATTGTTGGAGGGAAAAAGGAAACATATACTGGTTTTTGTATTTTTGTAAGCTATAATGTGAAATCATTTAACTTCACATATAGCAACTAGGATGGAAATTCTTGGAGGTTCTTGGTAGATTGAAATTTTGAATCAATCATGAATAAATGGACTAGTGTGAATTCTTGTCTTTAGAAAGGCTATAGACAGGGTGAATGCATCATGGACAGGTCAAATGAGTCTCAAAAGACAGTTTTAAATGTAAATTGATTTCACCCTTTGGAATATCAAATACAGAGATTTTTTCGTATGGATGAAAAAAAGGTTTATAGGTTATGTTGTTGAATCTTGTATTTACTATAGCTGTAATGAAACAAAACTATCTTAGTGATGCAGCATAAGAACAAAAATAGATCACCTTCAGAAGATTTCAGTTGATTCTGGCAGCAAGAGTGTAAATATTTAAAGTTAAAGGCCTTGTTTTTAGAGGAATGGTTTCAAACTTAAAAGTACATAATTTAAAATGCAAATAAATCACCTTGACCAATTGAAAAAATATTAAAGAAAACCTTTGCAGAAAATATTGCATGATCAATGTTGGACAGGTTAAACTTTAAATTCTATAAAAGAGGCTAAGGTCATCCTAAACTTTCACACCATTTTAGAAAATAAGGGCCCTAAAGATCAGCCAAGTGATGAAGGAGCAAAGGTAACAAAATTGAACTAGCTATGAAAAAGATTGCTACTTCCTTACTAAGTTATTTAAAATCGAAAGCTGCTGATTCTGATCTGTTAGGCTCCTAGAATGCTTCTTGCCAACATCTTAAAGTGGAGAACACTTCTGTGACAAACTCTCTCAGATGTCAATGTTCACTGTAGATGATGTACTGAAGACTCAAAATTATACAAAGAAAACAGCAAAATACATATACAAATAGTTTAAACCCTATAAGACTGAAAATAGCAATGGTTCCTATCGATGTGACATGAACTGTGGATGTGGTCAGAATTGGCTGAAGATTTTGGTGCAGTTGCAGCACTCATCCCAAAATTAGAAACAGGGATTCAGAACCCTAACCATAATTCATTTTATAAATATATATTTAAAAATTTAATTTTACATTGAAAATTTGAGAAGTCTTTGAAGGCAAAATATCACAAGCCTTTCCAAAACAAGTGGTCTTGGAACCCGGTTATCCATCTTCATTCTCATACCACAATTCAAAAACTTTACAGAAATCTTCTTTCTTACTTTTTCTGACTTACTTCCTGCCATAAAGTATCTTCCTTTAACTGCTTATAGTAGAAAGCTTGCTTTTAAAGTTTCAAACAAATAACACATACCAGTGGGAAAACCCTGAGTATATCAATGCAATGGGTGTGGATAGGTGATAAGTTAGTGCGAGTCAGATGAGTGTTATTGACATAGTTTCAAAATATTAATATTTTAGAAGTGGATAAGTGGATATAGCCATATTTTTGCTAGATTATAGCTTGGATACCTGTATTTTCTGTCATTGAAATAGAGATCGCTTGCATATTGGTCATTGTTGTATTTGCTTATCACATAAATCCGGTTTGCATACAATGCCTTAAGACCATGTTAGGGAATTTTTTGGTGTGCATCAAATTTGACTGAAGTGCAGCATTCAAGATCTTTTCAGTTCAGTCGAAATTTCTATGTTGGTTCCTTTCCTAAATATAAGGTTGTTGCAACACCAAATTGTAGCTCATCTTTTAGGGATGATAAATTATTAGTCATCTTCCAAGTTCCAATAGAGCTGTTTGACTCCATTCACAGAAAAAGTATAAAAGCCAGTTTAAATGTAGAGAGTGATGCAGACAATACATGTTCAGATGGTGGTAGAAGCTGAAGATTAGTCTCTTTCTGCAACTAAGGAGTTTTGATGTTTACATTAGCAAAAGATCTTCAGGAATCAGAGTATGGATTGCATGTCATTTCTTCATTATTAGACATGGTAATACCTATGGTCACTTCTACAGATATATTTTGAAGACATCTTTTTATAAAAGTTCAACCCAGAAATGTTATGCTAAACACCAAATTCTAGGTAGGCTCGCATAATTCAATGTTCTTAAAACGATATTTTGTCAAGCATCAAAACCTACTTTACCTCACCAAATGCAGCCTTCATTAGTTAAATAATTGAACAAATAAGCTATTAGCAATGTTAAACCTATATAGATGGTATTTCACATTTCCAGTGGACAATGCACATTTAAAAGATTTAAAATATACATATGTAACTTCTTTTCCGTTGAGTTTCAAGGGATAATAGGAATAGCTCACACTGAAGGGACCGATTCCTCTAACATCCAACCCAAACCTGGATCTGAATCATAAATGACAGGATCCAAATCCTATATCAGGAAATCGAAACCTGAATAATAGGATCCGGAAAGCCAACTCCCTGCTTCCTGTACTATTCACTGTTCAGAAGGAACCGATTCCTCTAACATCCATCCTGTTTCTGGATCTGAATCATACTTGACAGGATCCAAATCCTATATCAGGATATGGAATCCTGAATAATAGGATTCCCTGCTTCCTGTACGATTCAGATACAGGTATGGGGTTAGGTATGGACTCTGGAGATTCCAGTACTGTGGTTTCCATCGTCTAGGCTCTCTGTGGAGAGTCGCCTCTTCTGTCCCTTGGCCTATTGGTAGGTTTCATCCAAAAGAAGTGGCTATTTGGATGACACGTGCAAGAAGAAGAAGACAAACTTCTTATATGCTTGTAGGACTAAGACTTAGTGAGGCTCCAACCACACTAGGATAAGTGAAGATGCCGATGATTTTACGCTTAGTCAAAAATTGTATATTAGAGAATTGGCCAGGGTTCTATTTTACAAGAAGCACACTTGAAGTGGATCTCATTCCATTCCCACTAGGAATGGTCTATGATAACAACAATTAAAGTCATTGTCACAAACCTTTTAAACAAGGGAAGAAACAAAACAGAGACCCTTGACAAAGCACAACGAGAAAGTGTGCATGATACTCAACTTAGCAAAGCAAAAGCAAATTAATGCCCAATTTGGATTTAAAATATCTGTTGATTCCAGTCAAGTTATAAGATATAGGAAATCAATAAACAAACAAATCATACAGAAGAATTTATAAAGTTCATATGTTTGCCATTGGGATTTGAATATTTAGTTTTACAAGTTAACTATGATTCAATCAAAGTAAAAATTCCACATCCATCCTTGTCGCATTAAAAAGGGAGGGAGCAATGCATGATTGTTGCAAAATTACTAACAAACAACAACAAATTTTCGGTGATGAGACTTTCTTTTTCATCCAAAAATGTGTACCTGATGCATTCCAAGAGGCATTTTTCCTCTGTCCGATGGAGGGAGGTTTGCTCCATAGCTAGCCCACGCCGTCTCCGTTTGCAATATTTTTCGTCGGCTAGGAGGACCATGGCCCAAAAACGTATCTTGAGCTTTTTGACCATATCAAATTTATTTATGAAACAAGAGCCACGAAATGGCAATGTCTCCCATGTTGCTATTGCTTTATTTGTGGACAGCTGTTAGTAATGGTTATTTAGAAAAAAGTGATCTAAAACATTTGTCTTAGTCTTGAAAGGTTGATGTTAAGTAAGAATTGCAAGAACAAGTTTGAAATAAAGTTGATAAATCTAGAACATTTTTATACCAAGTTTTTTTTTAGACGAAAAATAGTAGTTCCTTGATATTCATTTAGAATCAAAGGTAACAAGATACACATCTATGATACTAGGTATCATATCCCGTCAAAACTTACATATAGAGTTCAAAACCCTCAAGCGGTGCTTAATACCCACAAGCAACCAAGGCGAGGCACCCAGCGAAAGAAACAAACCACAAACAGTGTTCAACAACCTGAACACCTACCCAAAACCAAACCCCAACTAAAAAAGCGCTAGGGGCATGTACAAAAGAGCAAACACATGGAGAAAACCCCAACATCCCCCAGCCAAAAGAGAACTGAAAACTGCCCTAAATAAGCAAATCCAGATCCACGAAAGATGAGCCCGCAGGAGCTACCGCCAGAAGAGCCATCAGTAGCATGGGCACAACCCACCCACGAGCGCTGACCACCGCCACAAAGACCAAAAAGATGTCATCATCAATGTATAAGCAAGGCCTCGTAGAAATCGTCGCCGCAAGAACAATCATCACATCGGGCGGCAACAATTTGTAGCTAGATCTCGCAGCGTAACAAACGGCACTTGGGAAGGGCTCGGCCGCAACACACAGACACCGAACAGTGCATCCACCACTGCCACAAATCCACCAACAACAAAGGCAAACCTACCTCTGAAGGTCATCGCGCAAGGGATCTGTGGAGAGGCAAACCGAACTGAGCCACCACGAAACACTCTCGCAGAGGTGAAAGGACGGTTGGGAGAAACCCCAGCCGCCTGGAGAGGGAAAGCCAGTATACGACTCTCAAAACCCTAGTTTTCGCCTTCGCTCACAAGTTGTTCAACTACCAAAAGTAACTTGATGCTCTTTCCCTCAATAAAGTTACAATCTTCACCTCTATAGCAAGTCTAATCAGAAGAAGCATTCTTTTTCATTCTTTGACAAGAGGATGCCCTAACACATTTTCATGAAAGTTGAAAGAATAATATTTTAAGATTCTCATTACAATCATTTAAGCTTCTAAGTTTCTAAACTTCAATTTTCTTTTTACACTTGTTCTGAAAAATTAAACACCTTCTTGCTTTGATGACTTTTTAATATTTTATTGTATAAAATTTTATATATAAAATTGTGTGAACAAAAAAACCTTCACAATCTTGCATCCAAATAATTAGATTTATTGAATGCCTAGGATAAGATCATGGACTAATTATTCTCAAAGCTCATTCTCATTAGTGTCAGCGTTAATATCCGATCAAAAAATTATATTGAAATATCCTCAATGTTTTTTTCTCTCAATTTTAAAGAAATTGTTTAATATCATAATTTTTCAAACCTTTAATCAATATTAGCAGGTGAGTCAGTTAGCCAGCACTATGAGCTACACGATTGACCCCAACACTTTGCAGGTACTTTTGAGATATTTAACTTGGCAGGTAGGGGTTGCTCGAATTTTCATACTATTCGCTGGGGGGTTGCTCGGATTTTCATACTATTGGCTGGTAATATCCCACTAGCCAGGACTTAAAGGCAAATACCTACAAGTTTCCACCAACGAGTTGGAAGGATTAGCTTTACTTAAGGTTGAATCCAAAATGTCGAGGACTCATTGAATGATTTACTTAAAAGTTAAATATTATTGTTTCTTCAAAATTAAATGTTATTTTTGAAACAGTTCTTAAAAATTGTCCACTCAAAATGATTTATTTAAAAGTTTAATATTATTGTTTTTAAAAATTGAATGTTATTTTTTAAACTTTTCTAAAAAATTATCCATTCAATAGACAAGTAGACACCACATTTAATTTTGAATATCAATAAAAATTTACTTTGGTATTTTCAATTCTAACTATATTTAATTGTTTTATTAAATTATATTTGAATCTATTTTATATTAACATTATGTTTAAAATTACAACAAAAATTACAACT
>LPNX010500448.1:264285-310515 GCA_001517045.1 Pseudotsuga menziesii | reverse complement strand
ATATTGAATATTGTATGTATATAGTAATTACAGGGCGGGCCGCGGCCCATCTGGCCAATTTCGTCGTTGATCGCAGCAGAATCACATGAAGGGAGCAGGCATTATTATGTGAAATCCTATTCACATAAGGCGGTTGCAACTTCCGCACTGGAGACAGCGTGTTAGTCTGCGGTTTCCGCCTCCGCCTGTTATGGTCAGCCAGGTGTTTTCTGCAACTCCGCTTCACCTCGTCGAATTCTGCAAAAGATGAAAGCTGTGCGCAAACGCCAAATCGACCAGTCCTCGGAAGTCATGGATCCGTTGACTGTTTGAATTATAAATAACATAATAATAAAATATAATAAATGCTGATGTCATAGTTGTCATGTGTCAAGTGAAAACCAGATACCAAACTCCAAGGCTGACATCATCTCTTGACTGGCCAATTAGAAGTTGACAAAATAGCAAATAAAAATATTTTTATTAAAATTTAAAATATTTTTTTAAATTACTCTAAGTCATACTTTGGAAAACAAGGTTTAATTTTTTAAAATTGGCTCAAAAAGCACCAGCTAATAGCAAAGTCAACCAAAGTCAAAAGTGATCGATTACAATATACCTGCTTGAGGCAGGTATAAAAATGGAAGGTTGGCTACTCAAAGGGATAAGTGAATGTTTATACATTCAATTTTGAATATCAATAAAGTTATTTTAGTTTTAGTTAATTATATTTGAATTTATTTTCTAGAAACATTTTGTTTAGAATAATAACAAACATTAAAATTACAAAACAAAACAAAATGAACTTACAATTAAAAAAAAGGAAAGTTGGCTAGAGACAAGTGAACATTTATACATTC
Source organism: Pseudotsuga menziesii (assembly GCA_001517045.1). Classification (NCBI taxonomy): domain Eukaryota; kingdom Viridiplantae; phylum Streptophyta; class Pinopsida; order Pinales; family Pinaceae; genus Pseudotsuga; species Pseudotsuga menziesii. Next base: position 309,676 of record LPNX010500448.1, on the reverse strand, counting down.
AATTTTAAATATCAATAAAGTTATTTTCAATTCTTGTTATATTTTATTACTCTACTAATTACATTTAAATCTATTTTATTCCAACGTTAAATTCTATTTTATTCAAACATTCTCTCTAGAATCAGAACAAATATCACAATTATAAATAATGGTGTGTATTCAATTGCACATTTCATTTTCTTTGAATCCAATGAACCAATTTAGGTCAAGTCTTGCACTTTAAAGCTGCAAATTCCTGGTTTTTTAAAAAGGAACGCGAGAATACTGTATCAGTAGCTTGGAAGCGAGAATCCATAAGATAATAATGTTAACCTCCATTTGAATTTTATAAATTCGATTAACAATTGACATTACATGAATGTTCTTTCTTGCAATTATGCTTCTCCTTATATGTACGCGCCACTGTATCGGTATCTGTATCTGTAACTGTATCCACTAGTTGCCTTGTTATTGAAATTTACAGGATACATAAACCAGACAATAATATGAATGCCAAGAATAAGATTTAAAGAACTAGCTAGATTTCACACTGAGCAAAAGCTTTATAAATCACAAATTACAATCAAAAGCTTTATAAATCACAAATTACAATCAAAACAATGTGCCAATCATATTACAGATTTTTTTGCCTTGTTTACTGCAAACTTGAAATACCAAATCAAATCACAATGTTCCTGTAAATAAGTGAAAAAACAAACTGCTAGTTCGATAGATAGTTGTGAATGTTGCTAAACTACATGCAAACTATATTAAGTCAAAGATGGATCATCAGAAACCAAAAGCAAAATGAGCAGCATCAAAATGAAAATTAAAAAGACCATACCTTTTGCATCCAGCGCAGACTAAAGATATTGTGTATTTATGAGGCAAAGCCATGGCTAGTTTGGGGTCTACGCTTGGGACGATCTACAAATTCCAGTGGTGGGAGCAAAGGAATTTAAGATCGACACTCTTTATGAGATTACAACACTCTGAAGTGGGATTTTTCAGAAGATGAGTTACAACAGGCTTACATGACATCAGCTTGTCTAAGCCCACGTTGCAAAATAGAATATCTTCTTTTAGTACAACACTTCTTAGCTGCAAAAACAGTAGTCGTATGCACAACATCCATCAGAAACAGAAGAGACGGCTTCATCTTTCTTCCTTCTCGTTGGACAAACAATTAAGAAAGGCTATGCACGATAGAATATCATAAGAATCCAGTGTGTTAAGGAGGCACAACGAAAGTTTGTGTCCCTGAAATGTAGGCGTAGTGAAAGTTTGTTTCCTTTGCGAAGTGTTGCCAAGAAATGTCAACGAGTCAAAACCTCCATCTACCTCATTAAATTATCATCCTATAGATGGATAGTGACTTCATATGAGTAGTGTGGTGGATTTTCCTTTACCTTCAATGAAACCTTTCCCTCAGTCTTCAGGAGATCTCTTTGTACAAGAGAGTTCAGTTCCTAACTTGATTTATGTGTATAGTTGTCTCAGAAGATTCAGTAAATGAAACCTTTCCCTCAGTCTTTGGGAGATCTCTTTGTACAAGAGAGTTCAGTTTCTGACCTGATTTTTGTGTATAGTTGTCTCAGAGGATTAAGTAATTTGTTGTTTTTTAACCCTTTCACTCTTGATGATTTCATGAGAGCTTTAAACTGTAAGTCTGCAAATACACCCCCATAGAGAAAGAGGTTGGAAACCTCACAAAGGAAGAGGTTGGAAACCTCGCAAAGGAAGTGTCTGGAAACTTCGCATAGGAAGAGGTTGGAAACTTCTCAGAGGAAGAGGAAGAAGCTGGAAACCTCACAGAAGTGTCTGGAAGTCAAATAAAGAAAAAAAAATAGAAAAAAAAGGTTGCCAATGCAAGCTTCATGAGGTTTGAAACCATTAATTTATGTAATGTTAAGGATTACAATTGTCCACATATTGTCCACGCATTAGAGGCGGCATTAAATGGAGTATATGTTCATTGAAATAGGGTACTTCCCATTGCAATAGTTGTCCTGCATTTATACAGTAGTCATTATCTTGTCGAGGAGAAGTTTTTGAGAAACCAACCTCATAACTCTGTTGTCAAAAGGCGGCTAACCAGATTGTGATTAATTTATAGCATTGATGATATCAACTTCGTCGTCAGGTCCTGGGGCACAGGAACCCAAGGCAACGCCACCTCCACTAGACCAATAACAATCTTAAAAATTAGACATTTAAGAAACTAAAAAAATAAAAATAAAATAAAATAATACACAACCTTAGTCTAATCTGGATGATTTTTTTTAAATTACTACAAATTACTTCAAATAATCGCCCTGAGCGATTCATATATATCGCCTTGTCCAAGACATAGTTGGATGGCACTCTAGATGCTTATAAAGCATATGTTGTAGTTATCACATGAATTTTAAAAAAGTGGAGTGCATTAATGTATTTTTAATTAATTAATAAAAAGTGAAAAAATCATAAAAGTGTGAATGTTTCATAGTTGATGTCTTTATGGGATAGTCACTATATAAAGCCCATTATTACCATGCAAAAGAACTGAAAAATCATAAAAGTGTGAATGTTTCATAGTTGAAGTCTTTATGGGCTAGTCACTATATAAAGCCCATTATTACCATGCAAAAGAAATGAAAAATCATAAAAGTGTGAATGTTTCATTGTTGAAGTCTTTAGGGGCGACTCGCTATATAAAGCCCATTATTACCATGCAAAAGAAATGACCACTACGAAGATTGACCAACTTAGAGATTATTTAAGTAGAATTAATCGATCGACCAACTTAGAGATTATTTAAGTAGAATTAATCTTTTAATGTTAAATAACTCATGTTCAAGATTAGTTTTGCATGCTTAAATGTTTCTTGGATTTTCTGTCTAGAATTTAATTACAATAAAAATATTGTTTGTAAGAGCATAAATCTTAATTGCATGACTCTCAGCGAAATACAAAGCAATTATATAAATAACTAATTGATTGTAACTAACAGCTTTTATATAAATAGCTAACTGATTGTAACGAACTACTCTTTGATGTGACAGACTATTTTGGATGGAGAAGCAAGATGAAAGTTTATCTAAAGAAATTTGGTGTCTAGGAGATTGTGATCAATCCACCCACTCTGTCCAACAAGAAGACCAAGACAACTGCACAAAAGGATTCCAAGAAGGACAATACCATTGCCTTGAAATTTCTTATCGATGGACTTTCAAGCTCTGTCAAAGATAGTGTGGGAGAATACACTTCAACCAAAGACCTATGGTTTAAGCTGGAAAGTGAATACCAAAAAGGAAACCAAAGCACAAAGAAGGAAACAGAAGTTAAGCCCACTAAAGATGTGAAGCAAGAAGAAAAGGAAGAGAAAGAATTAGACATCAGTGAAGGTAAGGATCTTTCTTATTACAGTAGCAGTGATTGTAATAAAGTTGAAAATGATCTTGAAGATGCTAGGAAATAATTCCTAGCACACCTTTTAATGGACATTGATCTCAAATAAAATTTGAGGCTTGAAAAGAATATTTTGGGTTCCATCGAAAAGTACCATGAGAAGTCAATGGATCTGATCAAGAAATCACAAGAAGACAAATTTACAAGATGATCTAGAAGACAAAGTAGATGAAATTGAAAGATTAAATACCAAACTGATCAGTCAACAAGAAGATCCTGGTGAAGACTCAGAAGAGGTTGAAGAAACAAGAAAGGCTAATATTAATTTGAAGACTCAGTTGGAAGAAGCCAAAAGGATAGAAGAAGTCTTGAAACACAAGCTGAATGAGAAATAGAAGACTTTTCAAAAGCTTGAGATGAAAGTTGTTGATCTTAGAAAGAAGAATCAGAAGACAAATCCCTTTGTCAAGTTCAAAAACAGTTCATCTATCTTGGATGAGATATTGGAGAGTCAAAGATCCTCATTTGACACATCTGGTCTTGGCTACAAGAATGAATGAAAAAAACCTGAAGTTGGCACTTGGTCCCCCAATACTTCTAAAGCAAGCCCTTCAATGTCCAAGAATGAAAGCAAAGCTCCCCGTCAAAAACCTGCACAACATAAATAAGACTTCAGAAGATCATAAAGATGTCAAGATGTTGGTCCCACTCATCAAAGTAGATTTAGAAGGGAAACAATTCCAAGATGGAACCAAAGTCCCAGGTATGAAGATGGTTTTAATGGTTATTTCTATTCATGTAATGATTTGGTCAGAAGGATATGGATTGTATATTCTATGAAAGAATAAGTGTTGGAAGTCCCAACAACACAGTCAGATGTTGGACATGCAACTATTTTTGTCACATCGTTGCATATTGTCGTACTATGAGATGTTATAGTTGCAGTGGATTTGGGAACAAAGCCCAAGATGGTGTGAATCCAAGAATACAATACTTCATATACATCAGCAAGGAGAACCTATGAACCATGGAAGAAGAATAATGCAAGAAGAATTAAAGCCCAAAATACATGTGCTCAAAGTCAAGGACACTCTCAGGTATGGATGAAAAAGAATGTATTGTTGAATGTGAATGAAGTTAATTGGTGTAAAAAAGATGGCTGCCATATGGCAAGCCAAGATTGAGGTCTTTCAAATACCTTAGTACATCTCGAGTTCATGGATGGGAGAATGGACTGAAGGATAAATGATGGATACTCCAAGTAAAGAAACAAGTCCAAGGATCATGACATGATGATAGGGGGAGAAACTGAGAGTATTTTCATGATTAAATAATGATGTGTCATTATTGCCATTATTGAGAACAGTGTGTACAAGCAAGTGTTTTTCAATTGATAAACATATCTCTAAGTTCAAGTATGAAAAGAGGCATCCAAATACACATCTACAACAAATATCTAAGGGACTTTAACTCTAATTTTGGGGATACTCCGAGGTAGTCAATTTGAAGTATGATATGAGGTTGCACAGTATCATTTTTCACTTGGTTCATGAGCTACATCAAAGACTTAGGATCATTCATGCTCTATTGACCACATAACACTTTACAAGTACAATAGTAAAGTTGTTATGAAGCTCTTGAGAGAAAATTAAAAAAAAATGTGTTGATACAGCCATGAGACGCAAGCTTAAAGTTTTGACAATAAAGTTACATATGCTATGATTCAAGGGCAGAAGACATCACTTTGAACTTCAGGACACTATGTCACAAAAGAAGGGTAAAATGAAGGGTTTGAAAGTGTAAGGTAGAACATGAGGGATGTTATGACATGGCAATACCAAGGCAAATTTGAAAGCAGCGTCTATAAGATATAGTGAGAAGAATTAGACATCAGACAAAGCTGAGACATCAAAGGTTAAATTGAACAATTGTTGAGAAGAGCGTGTGTAGCAAGTCTTGAAGAGTTTCTTGTGTGTCAATCTTGAACCAAACGGTCAAGCAAAGAATAGGACAATATGAAGAAGAGAACAAGTTTATACAATCATGATGAAGAGATCTAACTAAAAGCAATAAAGATTAGTCATTGGCATATATAAGTAGTGTTCATAACTACTTAACCTTTTTGGGCATTATGAAGCTTTTTGTTAGTATACATGATTGTGAATAATCAATATTTATGTACCTAGTCAAGCATTTTGGTAGATCTGTAAAGTGCAGGAGTGAATGCTTATCCATACATTTTTCTTTCAAGGTTAAGAGACCAAAATGATATCCAAGATCAGTCAAAGGGGGGGATTCGCTTAGAAGAAGACTTTATTGAAGACTGAGATAAATACCTTGTATACTGATTGCTCAGACACGAGGGGAGTAAATATTTCAACCATAAAGTCAATATGTTACAGTATGAATTAAGAATAGTTGACTATTTTCGTGGATAGTGATCACCTCTTGTGGCAATATTTCAAGGTTATTAAAGCCTTTGAATAATTGTAAAGTGAAGAGCAGATTGGTGATCATCTTGGGCTCAACTTTTGGAGCACCTGTTTGTGATGACCAAGAGCATCAATAGTTGATGAAGTCTTGAGGAATCAAATTCCTTGAAGACTTGTTGAAGTTCCTTGGAGAAATATTCTCATCAGTGGCCATCCAATTGCAAGAGATACTCATAAATTTTTGTAGTAAATTTAAAACATAATTCTAAAACCATAATCACAATATTCCTTATGATAGCTGATGAAGTAGTCTACATGAAAGCAGAAGCTTGAAATGTTTAAAACAACTACACCATCATAGTCGATAGAGGGAGCAACTAGCGATATTTTTATGATGAGAGATGATGACATATCATCGATACCTTTGTTGAGCAACCACAACAACTAAGTGTAGTATTTTGCATACAACTTTTGTTAGCATTTGGTCACTAGATCTCAGTAAGTATTCAAGAAGACATTTTGATGATTTGATGGATAAATGTTTGACTCATTGTCATTAATGTCAAAGGGGGAGAGTAATTGAAGAGGGTTTCCATCAATGAAAAAGGGGGAGTTTGTTTAACATAGTTGTCATTGATGACAACCCATTAACGACAATGGTTGTGGTTATTGATGACATGACAAGCCCAATGGATGACTAGGAAAAAGACTTAATGACAAAGACAAAGACTTGGGTCTTGGAACCCTACACATGGTTGAGATGCTCTTATAAGTATCCTTACACCCTTCTGTTGCTGCCGCAACTTTTTTCTCCCCGATTTTATTTTTTCACTTAAACTCTGGGACCCCTCCTCATCATTTTTTTTGCTTGGATTGATTGTTAAAAGCTTGGCACCCTCGAGAATATCTGTTCGTTTTATCTTGAAGTTGAATGCTCGATAATTTTTTTTCCTCGTCCAGTTCAGTTTGAGTCGTGTTTGTATGTTTTATTATCCATAGAACATTAAAATTTTGCCTTAGCGAAGGAAAAATGTTTCTGGCTGCAATCGATCCTTAACGCTGTTGGTTTTCGCTTTGGATTGGGCCTCTTTCGGAAGATGCTGAGCCTCAACTCACCCGCCGTTGCGGCTTCTCGATCAAACTTTACACTCGATTGGAGTTTCATCCGACGCCCGATTCGTTGTTTCAACCGCTTGCTCCTAAGTTTCTAATGGCCCGTCGTTGCGGCCGGGAGGATAAAGTCAGCTCCCGATTAAAGTTTCACCCGACGTCCGACTCATTGCTCTTTTCTCCAGTCCGCGTCGCTCAGCCTTTGCATCATCCGCCGCTGTGGGTGGTAGAGCAATCTAGCCTCCGATACCCTCCTCTCCGGCGTCCGGTTGCCTTTATCGCCTGTGTTGTCTCTTACCTGGTTCTTATGCTCCTCCGCCGTTGCGACTCCTGAAGCCTTTCCCCATCCAATGCAGAAGTCTGTTCCCGCCCGATCCAAGTATCGCCCGACCGCCGATTTAATTTTTCCGCGAGTTCTCGCCCAGATGAACCAGGCCAGCTCCTTGTGGATTTATCATTATGGTTAGAAATTTTAGATGCCTAACATCTCAATTTGTTGGATAATGCATAAAGGTTGTATGCAGAGAGGAACCCATAGTTCGCTGAAGCAACGTATTGCAAAGAAAAGGACAACATAAATGAATGACAGAGGCACCGACGAGGCATTTTCAGCAGTTACTGTCAGAAAGTAAACGCCTGTGGAAATGATGGGGAAAACGAAACGACGAGAGAGGAAATTGAATCGTGAAGGGGCCTGAAAGATGACACGCAGAGGGCAGCCCAAGAGACAGCAGTTGTAGTTTAAATAAAGGGGAAGCCCGACTGAAAAGGGGCTTTTTCCCTTAGAAAATTTTGTAATTGTTTGCTTGTAAGAGGAACTACTTCGTTTTGCTAAGGAAACTGCAATTTTGTCTGCTGGAAAGAGTAAAGAAGTGGAACGTACCAATGCAATTCGATGAATAATGTTGAAGAGGAACTATTTCGTTTTCAGCTGTATTTCATTTGCTGTAAGAATATTTGATGTTCTGAACCTACGTTCTTGTTAAATGTTCTTCAGTAGTTTTTCTGGGATATATTTTCACTAAGAGCAATAAATGTTGTTATAGAATGATCGGCTATCTGGTTATTTGAATATCTGTAAGCGTTCATGTGCTTTAGGAGAAGTATCAGCTATCTGTGATTTTTCTTACTGTATGTGATAATGTATTGCTCAGCCAAAATGATAACCATGCTCCCTAGGGATAGTGTAGATAGTTAGCTTATTTCTTTTGTATGCGGTTGAATGCTTGTGAGCAAGACGAGAGGTAAGAACCTGCGCATCACTTTGTGACCGCTCCCTGAATTTTGACCACCCTACATTTAGTTAGGCACTTGCATATCATTTATTTAAGTCAAAATACAAAAACTCGGTTTGTCGGGCCGCAACCGGTAACCCCTTTAATTTTGTTTCTTGACCTACGGTAGCCGGACCACAAACCGGACGGATTCCCTATTCCAAATAGTCAACGGGCTAGTTGGGAACGTTGATTGGGGAGAATCCCTTACTGTTTCCGCCTGCGAATTTCCAGGCCTCAACAGTTTTGGCGCTAGAAGGAGGGCCGCCAGTGCATGGCTGGCCGAGGAAACCCGTTTTACAGAGATTATTCCGCTGGTTACAGTTCTGAAAGTAGTGGACCACGTAATCCAACTCCAGAAAAAGAAAACAGAGAACATCTATATCCTGTTCGCAACGAAATTGTAAATGATCTAAGAATACATACCCGTGCTTATGTGAAGAAGATCGGAGGGTTGCCAATTATCCCCGAATTGCCTAGAAGAGAGTACAAGAAGAAAGACCGGCCTTTAATCGAAGATTCAGTGTTGGTTGGAGACTGGGAAGAACTTGTGGAAATTGCCTTACAGGAGGTTGAATTGCCTTTGAACCAAGTAGGCCCAGACACTCCTTACAGCTCTCCTGCTCACACCCCTATTGGTTCACGTCCTCACACCCCTGTTGTTTCACCTCCGCATTCTCCACCCCGACTCATGGCCGGTGTTAACGCCAATCAACCCCCACCTAATCCTCCACCGCCCGCATGGAAAGCCAGATCACCTCTAAATTTGACCCCACCTTTGCACGACCTACCCCAGGCCTTTGAGAAGCTACTGCCCAAATTTGACCCAAATGATAAAATCCTGGTGGATGATCATCTACAGAGTTTCTACTTGGCAATAGAAGGTCTGAGGGCTGGGGAGCACGAAGATGTAGTGTGTAGACTCTTCCCGCATACCCTCAAAGGAGCTGCGGCTTCATGGTATTTTGGATTGCCCGCCAATTCGATCCCAGACTGGGATACTTTCGAGAGAATGTTCAGAAGTAAGTATGCCATCCAAAAGACTCACGCTGCCCTCATGAAAGGACTGTGTGCATTGAAGAAAGAAAAAAAGAAAAAGTGCACAGTTTCACATAAAGGTTTGCAGCATATCTAAAAAATTTCTCTGAAACAGATAAGCCTTTAGACAAGGTATTAATTGAATACTATACCTCAGCTTTGGGTCCTGATTTGGCCATGTTCGCAAAAGGTAGGGCCAAGCCCACTTTGACAGAGACTTATGAAGAGGCAGAAGTGGTGGAAGCTGAAAGAGAGAGTGTTGAGGACTATCCTGAACAGTTAGGAGAGAAAGGTGCGGGGAGAAAAACCTTATTGTTCACCAAGCCTAAAGAAGAAAAGACGCTAGACTACGAAAGCATGGCTAAAATGATGCAAAAGCTGTCCAATAAGGTCATAAACTTAGAAAAGGAAAAAGAAGCACAAAAGTTTTTCAGGCCATACTATAAGAAAAGAGAGGATAGCAACCAGACCCAAACTCCTCCTCAGAAAACTACATCCATGAATCTGACAGAAATAGGGATGGAAAATTTCTGTACTTTTCATCAACAGCCTCATTCCGAAAAGAACTGTTCGTAATGGATAAATTCTATGACATTGGTCATGAATCAGATGTTGGATTCGAGATTGACGGAAGAAGATGATGATGAAAGGAAAGAAAATGTTGCATCCACTTCTACGAAGGAACAGGAGGAAGAGACTATGGCCTTATGGAGTGTTGTCTCCGTACTCGACGCAGAAGAGGAAGATACTCAGAGACGCAAGAGTATTAGGGAGGCTAATGTGACAACTAGGAGCAAAGGGGCGGTTAGTAATGACAGTCTTCTGCTCCCAAAGATTCGAAGGCTGCAAAAAAATATAAAAAAGAAATTTCAAGACAAACCATTGGCTGATCAGATTCCGGAATTTACCATCACCACCCAGGATCCGAAGCAAAACAGAACGCTGCCTAAGCCAAACGAAGATAATGTGAGCACTAATAAACCTCAGTACATTAAACAACTAATCGAATATGACATTGTTGAAGATTTAAAGAAGATAAAGGCAAACGTCCCGCTGTTTGAAATGTGCAAAGTGCCTCAGCAGAAAGAAAAATTGTTGAAAGCGCTGGAAACATCAGAAGAGAAGTTGCCCATGGACAATCAGCCTCGGGAGGAAGAAGAAATCGGGGAAGCTAGCACTGGAGGTAAGTCTAAAACCAAACATCCACCTTTCCTCTTGACGTTTGAAATTTTTAATCATAACGTGCACAATTGTCTAGCAGACTCAGGGGCGTCAATAAATGTCATGCCCATATCAGTATGTAAGAAAATAAACGGACAGCCTAAGCCAACCACATGGAAGGTAATGCAGTTGGATAGGACAGACGTCAAGGTAGTTGGCGAGATGGAGGACGTTCTAATCTGCCTGGCGTCCGATGACAGAGTGTGCCAGGTTATTAACATTGTAGTGGCTGACATACTAGATGCTTACGGCCTGGTCCTGAGTAGAGATTGGTCGGCCAAATTAAATGGGTATTTCGCCACAGATTGGTCACATCTTTGGTTGCCATACAAAGGGAGTCCTAATCAGATCAAGGTTCTGAGAGAACCTCATATGAAGTACAATGTCACTCAATTGGATGGGAAGAATGTACCAGTTGAATCTGTATTGGGAAACTACTTTCTTGAACTAGAGCCAGGGAATTATCAAGCGGAAGAGGCTAGCAACACACCCAACACCCATCTTGATCTCCTTCGTTTTTCTCAGGCTGATGAGCTTGACTGTAAAATAGTAGATTTAGATGTAGGAATAGATTCATTTTCAGTAGACAATGTTTTTTGGACTTTGTATTTTGACGGCTCAAAAACATTAGAAGGATCAGGGGCCGACTGCGTCCTTATTGATCCACAAAACAATAAATACTTCTTGTCCTGTAGGTTAGAGTTTGAGTGTACTAACAATACAGCTGAGTATGAAGCACTGCTGCAGGGACTCAAGAAGGCCATTGAGCTACAGGTTTGTAATTTAAAAGTTTTTGGGGACTCAGAAATAGTTGTAAAGCAAATAAAAAATCAAATACACTGTATCTCCCCTCATTTGAAAGCTTACCAAAATGAGGTATGGGAATTGCTTAAATGTTTTCATGCATTTAACATTATTTCAATTCCAAGGATAAAAAATGCAGCCGTTGATCTTTTAGCTACATCAGCTGCCAGGCTGGTTCCCACTAATAACAAATTCTCTATTGAATTACTTTTCAGACCTTCTGTACCGGACATGATCACCAACCTACGAGTATTTGACAATGATCAGCAGATAATTGAATGCTTGACAAACGACGAAGTCTTTAAAGGGGCTATCATAGACGATGAGGAACATCAGGCTGAAATGAAATATAACAATTTCATTCCCAAAGGAGTCAGGACGCTGGAGAAAATGTTTGACTTGAATGAGAAATTTAGGAGACCCGCTAATGTGAAGACGCACAGCTCAACTCTACAGTTCGAGCTAATAAATTTAGGGACTGAAACGGAGCCTAAATTCGTTAACCTCGGCAAGTGCTGTTCACCAGCAGAAAGAGACAGGTTCCTCAGTTTATTTAAACAGTACAAAGATGTCTTTGCATGGACATATGCAGATTTGAAGACCAACGATACCAGCATTATCAAGCACGTCATCCCTATTAAAGCGGGCATCAAGCTGTATCAGCAGCCGTTAAGGAAGATGCACCCCAAGTTGGAGCCATTGATTCAAAGCGAGGTAAAGAAATTGCTGGATGCTAGGATTATTTTTAAAGTCAGGCACTCTGAGTGGGTGTCAAATTTGGTACCAGTCAGAAAGAAGTCGGGAGAAATCAGGCTGTGCGTGGACTTCAGGAACTTAAACCGTGCCTCAGACAAAGACAACTATCCAGTACCTCCCATGGAGCAATTGCTACAGATGGTTTCTGGTTCTGAATTGTTTTCATTGTTAGATGGCTTCTCTGGCTACAACCAAGTGTTAGTGGCCGAGGACGATAGATTGAAGACAACATTCAGAACGAAATGGGGAACTTTCGCATATAGAAGGATGCCTTTTGGACTGATTAATGCAGGAGCGACTTTTCAGAGAGCTATGGACATAGCTTTTCGGGGACTGATAGGACAAAGTGTGGTGGTCTACCTTGATGATATCACAATATTTTCGAAGAAAAGAGGGGAGCACGCGTTCCATCTAAAGCAAATTTTCGAGCGTTGTCGGAAGTATGGCATTTCCCTCAATCCAAAAAGGTGTGTGTTCGCTGTCACAGAAGGCAAGTTACTGGGGCATCTAGTTTCAAAGAAAGGTATCTCTATAGACCCAGAAATAATTAAGGCCATTGAAAAAATTCCCATGCCTCATAATAAGAAGGGAATGCAATCCTTCATGGGAACAATAAACTTTGTAAGAAGATTTGTGCCTGATTTTGCCCAGACTGTTAAACCATTACAGCAGATGGTCAAACAAAACGCACAGTTTAAGTGGACGGAGACTGAAAAGAATGCTTTCAGTAAAATCAAGACTGCTGTTGCTCACGCGCCCTCTTTGAAAAGTCCAGACTTTGACAAGGATTTCATTATGTATACATTTGCGTCCGATGATTCATTGGCAGCTGTACTTACGCAAAAGGAAGAGGGAGGTGATGAATTTCCAATCTATTTTATGAGCACAGGGCTACAAGGAGCTGAATTAAACTACCCAGCCATTGATAAGCAGGCTTATGCAGTGTTTAAGGTAGTAAAACAGTTCAGGCCTTATATATTAAAGAATCGGACCAAGGTAATAGTCCCTTACCCAGCTGTGAGATCCCTTCTCATTCAAAAAGAATTAGGAGAAAGAAGGGGCAACTGGGTAACAGCCCTTCAAGAATACGACCTTGAATTCAAGCCGGCTACTTTAGTAAAAGGGCAAGGCTTATGCAAACTGATGACTGAGAGTAGAAATAACGAAGAACAAGTATGGGAAGATGAAGCTGAGTTGCATGTAGCGGACGTTTGCCCTTTATTCACAGCTCCTGAATCTTGGTATAGAGACCTTGTGCATTATTTGCAGTCAGGGGTGCTATCGGAACATTGGAATTCCAAACAAAGAAGAGCCCTGCGTCTGAAATCAGTTTCCTATCAAATCATAGAAGGCGTATTATTCAGAAAAAACTACGATGGAGTCCTCCTGAGGTGCTTGGAGAAAGAAGATGCTGAGAAAGTAATGTCCGAATTGCACGATGGTCCGGTCGGGGGACATTATTCGGGGGACACTACAGCCCATAAAGTCCTCAGATCCGGTTACTACTTGCCAACACTTTTCAGGGATGCACATGCACACGTCAGAAAATGTGATACTTGCCAAAGATGTGGTGGAAGACAACCTAGAGCAGCAGCACCTCTATAGCCTGTAATGATCACGGAACCTTTCGAACAATGGGGGATAGACATCATTGGAGAAATAAAACCAAATTCTTCCCTGCTGCACAAGTATATTCTTACTGCAACTGATTATTTCACTCGCTGGGTCAAAGCTATCCCATTGCGCAAGATAAACGAAGATGAAGTCATCAGTTTTCTACAAGATCATATCATGACCAGGTTTGGGGTTCCAAGTTCGTTAGTTTTTGATAATGCTAAGTACTTTTCATCCATTAAATTGACTGCATTCGCTCATGAAAAAGGAATAAAACTGCATTACTCTGCTAACTATTATCCTCAAGGGAATGGCTTGGCGGAATCCTCCAATAAAAACCTCATTAGAATCCTGAAGAAGACTGTCATAGAAAACCAGCGAAGTTGGCACTCAGCCTTACCCAACGCCCTGTGGGCTGACAGAGTCACTCCCAAGTCTGCCGTAGGAGTGTCCCCCTATACCCTCGTATACGGAAAGGAACCCATTCTGCCTCCCAATATTCTGTTATCTGATTCCATACTAGCTCAAGAGTCTAGGGGGTCGGATGATGAGGTTCTGCAAATAAGAATATATAATCTCCTAAAAGCAGAAGAAGCCAGATCCAAAGCTAGAGAATGCTTTAAACAGCAGCAAGAGTCAGTCAAGAGATGGTTTGACAAGCACAAAGTCAGGAAGAAGGACTTTGAAGTAGGAGACCTTGTTCTAAAATGGGATCATCCCCATGATGAGAAAGGGAAACACACTAAGTTCCAACAGTTATGGGTAGGTCCTTTTCAAATCACCGCAAAACTTGGCCCTGCTACTTATATGTTACAAGATCTACAGGGATGGGAGGAGAACTTTCCAGTTAATGGTTTGGTTCTCAAACCTTATTTTTCTTAAGTTGTTTTGAGCTTTCTGACTTGTACATAAATAAGTTGTTTTTGAGTTTTTCTTTCATTGGTTTTAATTTGAGTTTTGGTTTCAATAAAGGTGGTTAACTCGTGGTTATGTGGGGACACCAGAATTTCTGGGTGGTGGACATTCTGAGTAGTCGGACTGTGCGATGCTATGTGAATTTCTTCCAGTCAAATAGTTCTCTCAAAATCTCTGTGTGCATTGAAGTCCTACTTAAATCCCTGCAAGATAAACCGGATCCAAAAGAGTCTAGAATACTATGTTGAGGCTACGCCCACTTTACACTTAAAAGTCTAAGGGGCGACGACAGGAGACCCATGGAGAAGAGCAAGATGAACAGAGTGTTAAATCTAAATCATCCCATGCCAGGGAACAAATACCAAAAGGCTGATAAGAATCAGAGTTCCTATGAATACATCATGCATCAAAGCAAAAGCTGAATCATAAGTACTAAATTGCCGAAGTATCCTCTCCGTCCGTGAGCTGAAACTTTAAGCACATCACTCACACAAAAGGGCACTATGGGATAGAGGATCCTGAATTAAAATTCAGTAAGAGAGGCGCATAGAAAGACTCAAATGAAAGGGACAAAAGTCCAAAAGCACAAAAAGCTGCTAAAATGGCATGGGAATGAGGAACACATGAACATTTCTGTTCATCACCTGCTACGATCCTGTGGTGTCAAGGTCTGTCAGCCCCCTTAAAGCAAAACTAATAATGAACTCATTTTTGGCCTCAGCAGAGTTATCCAGACTTGAAGGTCTTGGTTTCCACCTCCCAAATTGGACTAGCACCAATGATTAAGGTACACACTTCTATTGTTGAGAATTCTGTATGGCTGGAAGGGTTCAATGGATGTGTTCTTTGTGGAACAGTCTGATGTTCGAAGAGAAATCACCCAGAGATCTAGGTTCACCAAGAAATCGCCAGTTGTTGCTGCCGCAACTTTTTTCTCCTCGATTTTATTTTTTCACTTAAACTCTGGGACCCCTCCTCATCATTTTTTTTGCTTGGATTGATTGTTAAAAGCTTGGCACCCTCGAGAATATATGTTCATTTTATCTTGAAGTTGAATGCCCGATAATTTGTTTGCCTCGTCCAGTTCAGTTTGAGTCGTGTTTGTATGTTTTATTATCCATAGAACATTAAAATTTTGCCTTAGCGAAGGAAAAATGTTTCTGGCTGCAATCGATCCTTAACGCTGTTGGTTTTCGCTTTGGATCGGGCCTCTTTCGGAAGATGTTGAGCCTCAACTCACCCGCCGTTGCGGCTTCTCGATCAAACTTTACGCCCGATTGGAGTTTCATCCGACGCCCGATTCGTTGTTTCAACCGCTTGCTCCTAAGTTTCTAATGGCCCGCCGTTGCGGCCGGGAGGATAAAGTCAGCTCCCGATTAGAGTTTCACCCGACGTCCGACTCATTGCTCTTTTCTCCCGTCTGCGTCGCTCAGCCTTTGCATCATCCGCCGTTGTGGGTGGTAGAGCAATCTAGCCTCCGATACCCTCCTCTCCGGCGTCCGGTTGCCTTTATCGCCTGTGTTGTCACTTACCTGGTTCTTATGCTCCTCTGCCGTTGTGGCTCCTGAAGCCTTTCCCCATCCGATGCAGAAGTCTGTTCCCGCCCGATCCAAGTATCGCCCGACCGCCGATTTAATTTTTCCGCGAGTTCTCGCCCGGATGAACCAGGCCAGCTCCTTGTGGATTTATCATTATGGTTAGAAATTTTAGATGCCTAACATCTCAATTTGTTGGATAATGCATAAAGGTTGTATGCAGAAAGGAACCCATAGTTCGCTGAAGTAGCGTATTGCAAAGAAAAGGACAACATAAATGAATGACAGAGGCACCGACGAGGCATTTTCAGCAGTTACTGTCAGAAAGTAAACGCCTGTGGAAATGATGGGGAAAACAAAACGACCAGAGAGGAAACTGAATCATGAAGGGGCCTGAAAGATGACACGCGGAGGGCAGCCCAAGAGACAGCAGTTCTAGTTTAAATAAAGGGGAAGCCTGACTGAAAAGGGCCTTTTTCCCTTAGAAAATTTTGTAATTGTTTGCTTGTAAGAGGAACTACTTCGTTTTGCTAAGGAAACTGCAATTTTGTCTACTGGAAAGAGTAAAGAAGTGGAACGTACCAATGCAATTCGATGAATAATGTTGAAGAGGAACTATTTCATTTTCAGCTGTATTTCATTTGCTGTAAGAATATTTGATGTTCTGAACCTACGTTCTTGTTAAATGTTCTTCAGTAGTTTTTCTGGGATATATTTTCACTAAGAGCAATAAATGTTGTTATAGAATGATCGGCTATCTGGTTATTTAAATATCTGTAAGCGTTCATGTGCTTTAGGAGAAGTATCAGCTATCTGTGATTTTTCTTACTGTATGTGATAATGTATTGCTCAGCCAAAATGATAACCATGCTTCCTAGGGATAGTGTAGATAGTTAGCTTATTTCTTTTGTATCCGGTTGAATGCTTGTGAGCAAGACGACAGGTAAGAACCTACGCATCACTTTGTGACCGCTCCCTGCATTTTGAACACCCTGCATTTAGTTAGGCACTTGCATATCATTTCTTTAAGTCAAAATACAAAAACTCGGTGGGCCGGGCCGCAACCGGTAACCCCTTTAATTTTGTTTCTTGACCTACAGTAGCCGGACCGCAAACCGGACGGATTCCCTATTCCAAACAGTCAACGGGCTAGTTGGGAACGTTGATTGGAGAGAATCCCTTACTGTTGCCGCCTGCGAATTTCCAAGCCTCAACACCTTGATGGAGCCCTTAAACATAGTATTGATGATGTGGAAAATCTCTTGGAGAAATGCAAGTGAAGGTTTGGGGTCATGGAACCCTTGGATATGGGGTCCTTGGTGCCATTGATGAAAGTCCAACTTTGAAGAAGCCCTTGTTATTGATTACATGCTCATGAAGATCATGCTTGATGACCCTCGGGAGTTTGGCTTCTATGATGAAGTCCTTGATTTAATGATGAAGTCTTTGAAGGTTGAAAAATATCATATTACCCTTAGGGTCCTTGATACTCTTGTGCTATGATGGCATCCCAATCAAAAGGAGTAATATATTGATGTGGCAGTGATGGTTTGAAAATCTTTCTTAATGCATTGATGGTTGTATGTCACATGTTAACCAAATGACCCATGTTGTGGTCATTTGCTAAAAATGATATACTTAAAGATGATGAAAACTTTCTAGAAAGTCAGCTCAGCCTAAGTGAGAAGAATAGTTAATAAAAAATATTAAATAAAAGAATTGAAGTGGCACTCAAGGTCGGCCCAGTCCATAAAGGGAATTAAAACATAAAATGTATTATACATTAACTTTTGCAAGGTTGGATCCATAAAATACCCTAAAATATTTTTAAAATAAAAAATTAAATTAAAGGCAGGTCAGCTCAATGAATTTATGGAAAATGTGTATAAATATGAGGCTAACGTCCTCATTTGTGATTATCCAAAAAGGTTCGGTTTTAGCTCTGATTTTTGGACCATTTACTGAGGCAACACAAGTTAAGTATGCTAGATACAAAGCTATGAAATTCGGGTGTCAAAGAGGAAACAACAGGAGTATCTTGATGTGTGTTTTTCAAGCATATTTATCTAAATTTTGGGAGGATAGATAATTGAGGCTATCACAACAAAGGATGAAGGATTGTATGCTTTGAAGTCTTGGTTTTACACAAGATCTATAATTCAGTGGTATGAAATGACTGAGGTTGGCCACAGGTAAAGTTTGGAGTATACAGTATACACAATTCACAGCTACAGTATGAATTCGGTTGAGTGAAGCATTGCTGAAGGTGTGTATACAACTCTCGGCTCGAGCATATTAGGGTAGCAGTTAGTAGACACAAGGAGACAGTTGAAGACAATTTTTAATATATTAGCTTGGTGAATACTGTTGCATATAGAGAAGTTCAAGTTGTGTGTGTATTGAAGCTGCATTCTCAGTGATCTTCAGGCCCAATATGATGCTTTGTATACAAATATTGTGGCAAGCCTAAGGAAGTATATCACAAGAATGTTCGAAGAACATATATTTTTGAGAGTTCTGGTTGCAATATGCCATAGAGAATACTTGAAGAGACATAAATATGGTATATTATCAATTGTCTGATAGATTTGACTTGATAGAGATCTAATTGAATTGACAAGTGATTGAAGATTGAATTAACCAAGATAGAGACACATATCAGATTGATTTGGCTTCTTGAGTAGTTAGATTGAGCAGATGATTGATCGGTGATAGTGACAGTGTTTACGAGATGATTCTTGAACTTTGAGGTTTGGATACCTAAACCCTTCTTAGTTGGAGCTAAGAAAACCAGGTTTGGCCTTGGAATAGGAGTTGGTGCTCTTCAGTCAATTGGTGCTGACGTAACCGTGAAGATTGAAGTCTTCCATTCTAATTCATATCAAATTATAAATAAAGTTTACTATACATGTCTTGTGATGTATCTCTTATGGTCTTTGTTGATGACAAGCTTGATTGATGAATGTTGATGTACTTAGTGTGTACTTAGTAGTATGCACACCCCCCCTCTCAGTGTGCCATTGTGTCTAACACAATGTGTAATACCCCGGTTTTGACCCCAAGGTATTGAAATTGTACATGATGTATATATTATATTTCATTCATGGCCAGGAGCTCAAGGCCAAGGCCCTACCATTGATTTGGTGTTTTGTGTATAGGTGATCAAGTTTGACGCCTATGGTTATTGTGCTAGTCATGCCAAGTATATTTTGAATATCATGTAAATGCACAATTTAATAAATACCACAACTAGCTATGGAACTGCAACATGAAAGAGACACGGGCATGATTTCACAAGGAATAGGAAGGGGAGTTAGGCAAACCCCCTAAGCCAATAGGGTGTGACTAGATGTCAATAGGGAAACCCATGAATCCTCAACTACTCTTTTGTCCTCTGTCCTCAATCATTCATTTCTTCCAGAAGTTGGTTGAGGCAGTTAAAACCTTGGGTAGAGAAAGGCATGGCAGTCTGATTGTGTGTCTGAGCAAACCTGTAAGTCTGCAACTGCATTCTTGCTTCTGAAGCAAGCAAACCCTGGATTGAGTGCCTAGTCTGGTCTCTCGTGGTTCGTGTTGAGCGTTTTGAGGGATTATTATTCCATCCTACAGTTATGGGGATCATTATTCTAGCATTCACGCAGGAGGATTGTTCAATC
This sequence comes from Pseudotsuga menziesii, assembly GCA_001517045.1. Taxonomy (NCBI): domain Eukaryota; kingdom Viridiplantae; phylum Streptophyta; class Pinopsida; order Pinales; family Pinaceae; genus Pseudotsuga; species Pseudotsuga menziesii. Next base: position 289,952 of record LPNX010500448.1, on the reverse strand, counting down.
TCGATCCCATAGTCACATTCTTGCTTTGGTAGAGGCATTGTGAACAATTACATACTTGTTCACTCTCCTGAGTGGTAGAACTGGTTGTTCTGCAAGTATTTTCCTTTGCTGATAAATTGGTGGATGGGTTGTAGCATTATTTTAAAACCACAGATTGGTAGGAGACCCTATTTTTATTTGTGTTACAGTGTGAATCCTGTGTGCTGTGTTTCCCTGTGAATTGTTGTGATTTGCACCCTGGTTTGGGTCTGAACTGTATGCAAGACCGAGGAGTGTTATAGAAGAGGAATGGGCTTGATAAACCTAGTGCAGAGAGGAACCTCATGAAAAAGTAAGAGTGGATGCTAAATCTTCACTGCATGCCCTGAAGAGAACTGGAAGAAAAGGAAGATCCCGAGGGATTGTGGAGTAGAGAAGGGGATGCTTCCTTATGTTGGGTGTGTAGGTAATGTGGATGCCAGGGCAGATAGATCTTGTGGAGGTGTCCCTAGCTCTTGAATGAGCCACTATCTTAGTCATTCTACCTTTCCACTTCCTCAACATCTTGATAAACCCAATTGGATATTGGCTTGGTTGTGTCTTGTTGTGTTTTGGCCATGTGTAATCCTTGGTTGGACAGCCTAAGAAACCCACTTTGAATGATGGCTTGGATAAGTACCTGATAAACCCATTTGTTAGCTTGGCTGGTCCCTATTATGAAAGTTGGCTTGAATGTGAACAGTCTGATAAAACCAACTGTATGTTGGCTTGGCTCAGTAGGCCTAATAAACCCAACTGTATGTTGGCTTGGCTCAGTAGATAAACCCAACTATATGTTGGCTTAGCTCAGTAGATAAACCCAACATTGTTTGGCTTGTAAGCCTGCAGCCTAATAAACCCAACTTGGTGCTGGCTTAGCTGGACAGTCTGATAAACCCAACTCAAGGTTGGCTTTACTGTGTGTGCGATATGATTTGGTTGTGTGTAAATATGTTGTTCCCTAGTTCCTTGTGGAAATCATGTCCAACTCGAGGGTGGCAGTTGTGTTGAGAGATTGATAAACACAACTGGCCTATGGTTGGGTGGAACATTGCAACCACATAGCTAGTTGCAGAATAACTCCCATATAACTCCATCATCTAAGATAAGTATTCTATGTTATTCTTGTTTATGCAATGTAATTTCTTATGAATGACTATACTGGTTATGTAGAATGCTTATGAATATGATGAATTGATTATGATGAATGCTTGTTAGTGTTTCAGTAGAGTTACTATTGATGAATGTTCCAGCATTTGCATTTATATTTGCCTTGAATGTTTCCATGCATTTTTTCCTAAGTTCATGGAGGCTATAATCCTGTTACAGAGTCAAAATGCATCTAACTTAGCGTTTCCGCCCTTTGCAATCTTCCTAGGGAAGGCGAAAGGCGAAAATCAGAAAAGAGCAGTTGAAACAAGGAAGAATATGGGTTTTTTGCACCCCAGGATCTGCCTGCGAAAGGCGGAGGGCGGAAGCGAAAAAATGTAGAAAATTTCTAAGGCAAAGTTAACTTTCTGATTTCCAAAGTCCAAGGTTGGAAAGCAGAAGCTGGAAGTGCAGGAAATACTAAGGTCGAAAGATAAGTTTTCCAATTCCCGAGTTTTGCACAGGAGGGAGAAAAGGCAGAATGTAGAAGGCGAAACCATGGATAAAGGTTTTTGTCGTTGGTTAGTCTTTTGATTCCCGATTTCCACACTGGAGGGTGGAAAGGCGAAATGCGGAAGGTGGAACCATGAATAAAGGTTCTGTTGTTTGATAGTTTTCCGATTTCTGAGTTCCGAAGGTAGAAAGCAGAATATGGTTGAGAGATTCCGTCGAAAGGTTATGTTTCTGACTTCCGAGTTCTGATGGTGGAAGGTGGAATATGGTTGAGTAATTCCGTCGAAGAGTTGTGTTTTGACTTCCAAGTTCGGAAGGAGGAAGGCCGTTGAACGATTCTGTCGAAAATATGTTTTTACAAATTCCAAGTTTTGAAGGCAGAAGGCAAAAGGGAGGAAGGATGGAAGGAAAAAAGTGAGTTGAATATCTCTATTAAACCTTGTGCTCCTGGTTCCTGTATTCTGCATCAGAAGGGCAGAAAGGGGAGTGCAGAGGGCAGAGCACAGAAAGGATAGGTTAAGTGCGAAAAAGGGTGTTTTCGGTCGTAAAAAGGATATATGAAGGGTGATACGGCTGTTACAGTGGTTTCTAAGCTTGAGAATGAAGGTGGAAGAGTGTGTTTACATCCATGCCTTGTGTTTCAAAAGGACAACAAGGGTTCTTGAAGCAAAAATTTTAAGTTATCCGCATCATGGGGTATATGGACGTTACATTGTGGTATCAGAGTTGCTGGTTGCAACACTAGGGCCTAAATGGGTCAAGTCAAATAGTTAACAGAGCTGTTGGTTACATCAATGGACCTAGATGGGTTAAGTGAACAGTTGGTAAGTGCTTTTTAATTTTGAGATTGTCTAACAGTGTGTTTGATTAACACATTTTTGCAGATTCCAAGTGCAATTGGGAAAATTTGTTTTGGCGTGTCCGTGAGAACCTACAACATGAATGATGTTCAGAGTCCCTATGAGCACGAAGAAGATGCCATCGGTGAAAACATTTGAGTTGGAAATGCTGAGACAGAGTCTAATGGGAGGATATTTCAAGAGAGTCCACTAGACATTGTAGCCACCATGAGAAGCTTGATTAAATCTTAGGAAGAGCAGCATCAGCTGAGTGCAACCATGTTGCAGAGTTTAACACACATCCAAAGGCGGATGAGCTCTGGGCATCGTGTAGTACATCCATAAGGAATTAAAAGCAGCACCAGAAGAAGAAAGAGATCTTCTAGTGGGTCATCTGACTCTGAAGGATTCACTGGGGGTTCAAGCTCTTCATCTCATAGAGATAAGAGAAAGAGGCACTACAGAAACAACTCACGTGACGAGTTCAAAAAGGTAAGGCCGCCTACCTTTAATGGTGAGATAAATACTGGACAAGAAGCTGAAGCTTGGCTTATTGGGATGAAGAAATATTTCCAATTCCAAGACTACTCAGGAAATATGAAGGCTAGGGTATCAATCTTCAATTTGAATGGCAGAGCATCTATATGGTGGGAGCACCTCAGGTGGGTGAGGAAGATCAATGATAGAAAGATTGTGTGGAAACAGTTCAAGAAGTATTTCCAGCAGAAGTACCTCTTTGACAGGTACTATGATGATAAGATCAAAGAATTCCATGAGCTGATATTGGGACAACAGGCCATGGAAGAATATGCAAATAAGTTCTTGGAGATGTTGAGGTATGTCAGGTACATCAAGGATGATAAAGTGAAAATCCAGTGTTTCTTAAGTGGGATACCTCAAGCATACAGAGACAAAATTGAGTTTAATGAGCCTAGAACTCCAGTAGAGGCTATCAAGAAGGCTAAATATTTCTATGATCATAACAAAGGCAAAATTGATTACCATAAGGCTTGGAAGGACAAGATAAATGAGAAGTCTGACCAAAGGAAGAAAGGATTCAAACCTTCTAACTTCTGAAACCAACAAAAGCAAGCATCACAAGGTGTGACTAAGCCAGCCAGAGTGATGGATGAAAGGTCAAGAAATCCAAAAGAAATTAAATAACCTCTCCAATGTTGGAAATGTGGAGGACCCCACATGCTAGAATTTCCCACTTGAGAATATGTATGTAAGGCAAGCTCACGACATTCAAGAAGCTGAAATAATGGGTCAAGTAGCAAGGACTGTCCCTAGGATTTATGTAGCACTGGAGGACCGCCATGAAGATCATCAGTCTACTGTGGTTGAAGTTGTAGGTAAGATTGCTAAGCAATTTGTTTCTATTTTAATTAACCCTGGATATACTCACAATTAAATTACTCCTAGAGTAGTTGAGATTTGTGCTTTTAAGAAGTTAAAGCATAGACAATCATGGTTAGTTGAGCTAGCCATTGGAACTAAGAGAAAGGTTAGTGAAGTGGTAGAGAAATTTCCATTGGTTATGGATGGATTGGTCACTTATGCATACCTGAATGTTCTGCCTCTTGGTTCCTATGATATTCTCATTGGAATGGATTGGTTGGAAGCACACAGAGTAAAGCTTGATTGTTACAACAAGACTTTTGAGTGTATAGATGAATAAGGAACCTTAAGAGTTGTAAGAGGCATTCCAAAGGTGATCTCTGTTAGGAAGATTTCAAAAATGCAGCTAAAGAAGTTCTGTAGAAAAGGTTGCAGAGTGTATGTAGCTCATGTTGTGGAGGCAACAGAGAATGAAACTCCTAGGTTGGAGGACTTTCATGTGTTACAGGAATTCAGAGATGTTTTTCCTGGTGAAATTACAGGACTTCCTCCAAAGAGGGACATTGATTTCACAATTGAACTTGTACCAGGAGCAACACCAGTGTCCAACCCACCCTATAGGATGAGCACACCAGAATTACTAAAGCTGAATTTGTTTGAGAAGAAGTATATCAGGTCAAGTGTGTCTCCTGGGGAGCACCAATTCTGTTTTTGAAAAATAAAGATGGTACACTGAGGTTGTGTATTGATTACAGATAGCTGAACAAAGTCATTGTGAAGAATAAATATCCTTTACCTCGATTTGATGACCGCTTTGATCAAATGAGAGGAGAAAAGGTATTTTCCAAAATTTACTTGAGGTCTAGTTACCATCAGGTAAGAATCAAGGATGAAGACATTCATAATACAAACTTCAGAACAAGGTATGGACATAATGAGTTTGTAGTGGTACCATTTTTTCTCACAAATGCACCAGCTACATTTATGTGCCTCATGAACAGTGTTTTCAGCAGGTATCTAGACAAGTTTGTTCTTGTTTTCCTTAATGACATTCTTATTTATTCTAAGAATGAGGAAGAGCATGAAGAACATTTGAGGCTAACTTTGAAATTGCTAAGGGAGCATAAGCTGTATGCAAAGCTAAGAAAATGTGACTTCTATAAAGATAAGAATTATTTAGGTCACATTATCTCAGATGGGGGCATATCTATAGACCTTGAGAAGATTGAATCCATTATGTATTGGCCAACTCCAAGAAATGTAACAGATGTAAGATCTTTTATGAGACTTGCATGATACTACAGGAGATTCATTGAAGGATTCTCCAAGGTTACACATTCCATCACTTCTTTGAAAAAGAAGGGAATAAAATTTGAATGGACACCAAGGTGTGAATAAAGTTTCCAGCAGTTGAAGAATCTCCTCACAAGTGCACCAGTTTTGAAAATTGCAGACCCAGGAAAAGATTTTGTGGTGTGTACTAATGCATGCAGTTAAGGACTTGGAGTATTTCTTATGCAATACAACCACGTGGTATGCTATGAGTCAAGAAAGTTGAAGTATCATGAGAATAACTATGCCACTCATGATTTCGAAATTTCAGCCATAGTACATGCTCTCAAGATGTGGAGGCATTACTTGATAGGCAGAAAATTTGAGTTAAGGATAGACCACTATGGTCTGAAATATTTGTTTGATCAACCTACTCTAAATGCTAGGAAAGCTAGATGGCTAGAATTTTTATGTGAGTTTGTTTTGAAATCAAACACATAAAAGGAAAATAAAACAAAGTGGTTGATGCACTCAGCAGGAAGGTGCATGAAATGCATGTGGCATCTCTTAGTATTTTCCAATTAGATTTGAGACAACAGATTGTTAGTCATAATGTTGAAAATGAAATGTATGTGCAAATAAATGACAAATTGCAGTAGCAAAGTCTTGAGAATATGTATGAATAATATAAATTAGAAGAAGATGGACTTCTTACTTATAAAAACAAAATTTCTATTCCAAATATAGCATACTTGAGGAGAGTTGTCATGGATGAAATAAGCTCCATATTCTGGTCACCCAGGATATTAGAAAATAATTACTACAGCCAGAAAACAGTATTTTTGTCCAGGAATGAAAAAGGACATTGCTGAGTATATTTCAAAGTGCATGAAACGTCAGTAGGTGAAGGTTGAGCATCAACACCCAACAGGTTTGTTACAGCCTTTTCCAGTTATAGAATGGAAATGGGAAGTTGTTTCCATGGATTTTATTACAGGATTGCCAATGACTTGGAGGCAACATGATTCCATTATGGTTGTGGTGGGCAAGTTGAAAAAGGAAGCACATTTTATACTGGTTAAATCCACATATAAAAATGATGCCATTACAAAATATTCATGAAGGATATTTTTAGATTGCATGGATTTCCCAAGGCAATAGTCTCTGACAGGGACCCCAAGTTTACTTCCAATTTTTGGAAGGGTATGTTTGCATATTTGGGCACCAAGTTGAACTTTATCACAGCCTACCATCCTCAGACTGATGGATAGACACAGAGGGTGAATCAGGTGCTTGAAGACATGCTTCGCATGTATGTGATGGACAAACCATCCAAGTGGGAGGATTATTTACACTTGGTAGAGTTTGCTTATAATAATGGATAGGAAGCATCCTTGGGGATGAGCCCATATGAAGCTTTGTATGGAAGAAGGTGTAGGACACCCGTGACATGGGATAATCTAGTAAACAGGATTGTGCTTGGTCCAAAATTGCTCAAGGAGATGGATCAAGAGGTTGCAAAGATCGGGCAGAATCTGAAAGCAGCCCAGGAGAAATAAAAAATCTATGCAGACAAGCATAGAGTGCATAGAGAGTTCAGTTTTGGGGATCATGTTTACCTCAGAGTGAGGGCAAGGAAGTGTTCCTTGAAGCTTGGAAGTTGTGCCAAGATGTCACCTAGATACTGTGGGCCTTTTGAAGTTCTTGAAATGATAGGGCCAGTTTCATATAGACTTGGATTTCCTGCTAGCACTAGAGCTCATAATGTTTTTCATGTTTCTTTTCTTAAGAAATATGTGCATGATACTAACCATGTGATAAATTGGTATGTGATTTAGGTGGAACCTAAGGGAGAGTTCCAAACCGAGCCATTGTGCATCCTCGACAGGAAGGTCACAGTGCTTCGGAATCGAGCCATTGGATAGGTGAAGGTGCAATGGGAGCACTACAGTCCTGATGAGGCTATGTGGCAGCTGGAGAATTCCATGCGATTGGCACATCCATTTTTGTTCAATTTTGTAAAGCACTGAGGACAATATTGTTGCAAGGGGGAGGGGAATGTAATAACTCGGTTTTGACCCCATGGTATTGAAATTGTACATGATGTATATATTATATTTGAATCATGGACAGGAGCTCAAGGCCAAGGCCCTGCCATTGATTTGGTGTTTTGTGTGTAGGTGATCAAGGTTGATGCCTATGGTTATTGTGCTGGTCATGCACAGTATATTTTGAATATCATGTAAATGCACAATTTAATAAATACCACAACTAGCTATGGAACTGCAACATGAAAGAGATAAGGGCATGATTTCATAAGGAATAGGGAGGGGAGTTAGTCAAACCCCCTGAGCCAATAGGGTGTGACCAAATGTCGATGGGGAAACCCATGAAACCTCAACTACCTTTTTGTCATATGTCCTTAATCATTCATTTATTCCATAAGTTGATTGAGTTAATTAATGCCTTGGGAAGAGAAAGGCATGTCAGTCTGATTGTGTGTCTGAGAAAACCCGCAAGTCTGCAACTGCGTTCTTTCTTCTGAAGCAAGCAAATCCTGGATTGCGTGCCCAGTCTGGTCTCTCATGGGTCATGTTGAGAATTTTGGGGGATTATTCTTCCATCATGTGGTTATGGGGATCATTATTCTAACATTCACATAGGAGGATTGTTCATTCCCGATCCCATGGTCACGTTCTTTCTTTGGTAGAGGCATTCTGAGCAATTACGCACTTGTTCACTCTCCTAAGCGGCGGAACTGGTTGTTCTGCAAGTATTTTCCTTTGCTGAGAAATTGGTGGATGGGTTGCACTGTTATCCTAAAACAACATATTAGTAGGAGACCCTGTTTTTCTTTGTGTTACAATGTGAAGCATGTGAATTGTGTTTCCCTATGAATTGTTGTGATTTGCACCCTGGTTTGGGTATGAATTGTATGCAAGGCTGAGGTGTGGAAGAGAAGAGGAATGGGCTTGATAAACCTAGTGCAAAGAGGAACCTCATGAAAAGGTAAGAGTGGCTGGTAAATCTTCACTGCATGCCTTAAAGAGCACTGGAAGGGAAGGCATAGCCCAAGGGACTGTGGAGCAGAGAAGGGGATGCTTCCTTGTGTTGGGTGTGTAGGTAATGTGGATGCAAGGCCAAATATATCTTGTGGAGGTGTCCCTAGCTCATGAATGAGCCACTAGATTAATCATTCTACCTTTCCACTGCCTTAGCATCCTGATAAACCTTATTGGATATTAGCTTGGCTATGTATTGTTGTGTTTTGGCCATGTGTAATCCTTGGATAGACATCCTGAGAAACCCACTGTGAATGATGGCTTGTCTGAGTGCTTGATAAACCCATATGTTGGCTTGGCTAGTTCTTATTGTGAAAGTTGGATTGACTGTGAACAGTATGATAAACCCAACTATATGCTGGATTGGCTAAGTAGGCCTGTTAAATCCAGCATTGTTTGGCCTTTAACCTTGCAGCTTGATAAAACCAACTTGGTGTTGGCTTGGCTAGACAATTTGATAAACCCAACTGAAGGTTGGCTTGACTGTGTGTGTGATATGATTTGGCTATGTGTAAGTTTGTTGTTCCCTAGTTCCTTGTGGAAATCATGCCCAGCTCGGGGTTGGCAGTTGTTTTGAGAGATTAATGAACACAACTAGCCTATGGTTGGGTGGAACATTGCAACCACATAGCTAGTTGCAAAACAATTCCATAATCCAAGATAAGTATTCTATGTTATTCTTTTTTATGCAATGTAATTGCTTATGAATGACTATACTGGTTATGTAGAATGCTTATGAATATGATGAATGCCTGTTAGTGTTTAGTAGAGTTATTGTCGATGAATGTTCATGCATTTGCATCTATATTTGCCTTGAATGTTTCCATGCATTTTTTCCTAAGTTCATGGAGGCTAGAAGGCCGTTACAGAGTCAAAATGCATCTGACTTAGTGTTTTCTCCCTTTGAAATCCACTTGGGGAAGGCGAAAGGTGGAAATCGGAAAAGAGCAGTCGAAACAAGGAAGAATATGGGTTTTCCACACCCTGGGATCCGCCTGCGAAACGGAGAGGGTGGAAGCGAAAAAATGCATAAAATTTCTAGGGCAAAGTTAACTTTCTGATTTCTAAATTCTAAGGTCGGAAAGTGGAAGCTGAAAGTGTAGGAAAGACTAAGGCCGAAAGCTAAGTTTTCCGATTCTTGAGTTCCGCATGGGAGGGTCAAAAGGTAGAACAATGGATAAAGGTTTCTGTCATTGTTTAGTATTTCAATTCCTGAGTTCTACACTGGAGGGCAGAAAGGTGGAATATGGAAGGCGAAACCATGAATAAAGGTTTCGTCGTTTGATAGTTTTTTGAATTGCGAGTTCCAAAGCTGGAAGGCGGAATATGATTGAGTGGTTCCATAAAAAGGTTATGTTTCCAACTTCCTAGTTTCAAAGGCAGAATATGGCTAAGCGATTCTATTGAAGAGTTGTTTTCCGATTTTCGAGTTCTAGAGACGGAAGGCGTAAGGGCAGAAGGCGGAAGGAGGAAGTGCATTGAATGATTCCGTATGTTTTTCCTACTTTTTATTTTTGAAGGAGGAAGGCAGAAGGGAGGAAGGAAAAAAGTGAGTTAAATATCTCCATTACACCTTGTGCTCTCGGTTCCTGGATTCCATAGCAGAAGGGTGAAAAGGGGAGTGTAGAGGGTGGAGTGTAGAAAGGATAGGTTCAGTGCAAAAAATAGTGTTTTCGATCGCATAAAGGATCTATGAAGGGAAAAATGATTGTTACAGTGGTTTTTAGGCCTGATAATGAAGGTGGAAGAGCATGTTAACATCCATGCCCTGTGTTTTGAGTGGAGAACAAGGGTTCTTGAAGAATTTTTTTAATTTATCTGCATCATGGGGTATGGGGACGTTACACAATGCATGTGCAATGTTGTTGTATTCTCATGTATAACATTCTATATATATGCAGGCATGAGATATGAGAAAAATAAAGATGAGAAGGCAAGTCAGTAAAGAAAGAGTTTGGCACAAACATAGAAGGTAGCTTGTAAATATGAGACACTCAAAGGAGTATGTATCCATGAGTAACATTTCCTTAAATTGATTGCTTATAAAATAGGATTATGTAGCCATTTCCTTCTTTAGCGCTCGATTATTAAGACTTGCATACATAATTGTAATTATTATAATATGCTTTTTCTTGAAGCAACAGGAAAGGCATGTACAGATTCATAAATAATAATTATATGGAACATGCGAGAAATTGCAAAAACAATAATCATGTGTTGATATAAAAACAAGATCATTTTTACCTTAATGTTGACAGAGAAGCAACCAATAGAGAGGAGTAGGTTACACCAACATCACCAGTTGATTGGTGACGAGTCAATTCCAAGCTGGAGTAGGACCGACTAGTAATAATATCTCTTCCAACTCACTTTTGGGAAATCACTTCATGTTTTTTCAAAATCTACAACTTGTTGTAATCGTAGAACAAGATTTACCCAAGGTTTAGTGGCGTGGTACAGGTGCTGAAGAAATGCACAAGAGGAAGGCCATATCAAGTGACAAGAGGATGGCCATTAATGTAACAGACCCCAAGCTTGGTATTAAAAGGCATTATATGGACACTAAGAATGTTTCAAGTTGATAAGTGAATCAACATGAAAAACAACTATAGGGATGTTCTCTTATTTTTCATGTTGATTGTCACTTAGTTGGAAATCAAATTATAATATGTTTGCAATCTTAGTATTGCTTCAGTTAGCTACTTCCTGGACATTTGACAAATAATTACAACCAGATGGAAAGGTATGAGAACAACACTTACTTTTCAATTGTTCTGCTCTGAAGCTGAAGCTGAATTTTGTCTTTCTAGCTTTGAATATTGTATTTCTGTATTTCAATCTGCATAGAAATAATGATTCTTCAAGTATAGAGTTGTGTTGTTGACCACCAAGGAACCAAAATTGGAGCAAATAACGTTTAGAAAATGGGATCAAGCTCTCTATCTTATAGAATTTTTATGTTAAGGTGGTGGATGGCCCTGGGTGACAGTGGAAGATTAGGGCGGTCCGAGATGGCATGAGGAGGGCCATGGTTCCCAACATTTATTGTTTGAGAAGTAATGTTAAGGTTCAGGTTAACATTAATCTACCTTCTAAAATGTTATATATGTTTACCATATGTTATCCAATGTTTTAACTAAAAAATTAGATTAGATTGCCCTTGGATTTCTACCATCCTTGGATATAAGGCCAAGTAAGAGGTCTAAGTTTTTTATTGGTTGCCAAAATAGTCAAACAAGAGGTCTAAGTTTGATTGGATGACAAAACAATATATAAAATACAAGTATGTGACAAAAATTGTTTTCTAATAGTTTTCAATATAAACTTAGAAAAAGAGTGCATGAATTTTTGTGCAGGTTAATGAAATCGGCTGCAAGCATAGAGTCCCTATGAGCCTAAAGGCAAAGACTAATAATGTGAAAGCTAGTTACAGTCTGCAAGAACTAATAATAGATCTGAATTTTTCCATCCAAATAACAAAGTGGCCTTTGTTAATCAATGAACATGTAGAAAGTATGGTCCATTGTCACTCCTTAAAGAAAACATGGTTTTTTTAAGTAATAGAGTTCCTTAGCTCCTATGATGTATAACATACCACTCATAAAAATATGCTTCTTATGTGGCATACCTAAGGGATTGTACAAATAGTGTTCTTGTGCTTCTTGTGTGGCATACCTAAGGGACTGTACAACAGGTGTTCTTGTGTTGTATCGAGCAAGGTATAGAATGCCAAGCACTATGCTAGTTGAAAGCTAAATGAAAGTTGTGATTCAAAAGTTTTAGTGTCTTGCTTGAAATTCATATTCTCATTAGTGGCCACAAATCCTATCATGGGGTGGCATTCTGTAGTACAATAACTGGTGGGTTGGGAGGAAATCATTCTCCCACATCAGCTACTCATAGCACGGGGTGATCTTCTATAGTACAATAGCCTGTAGCTAGGAGAAATAATTCTCCCACATCAGCTACTATTGGTGTTTTCTCTCTCTTCGACCCAAGGTCAGTCCCTTCTTTGCACGCAACAAGGTGCAAGGCATCAGATCGATAGACAAATGCTTAGTTGGTAGCACCTGCGATGCAGATGTAGTCTCACCCAAGATATCTTTCTATGGGTAACTTCCAGAACCAGGTTTCCATAGTTGGGTGGGGGATTTCACGTCCCTAAGTATTCTACCAAGGTGCTCGACAAAAGCTGATGGGTGGGGTCTTTGTACTTATTATACACAGTTACGCTGCGAGACTACTCATCCTTTGACATATATTATAACAATAAACTTGATGCAACATAGGTACATTCAACAATAACAATGCGACATATATATATAAACTCATTCATAAGAAAATACATAAACACATATTCACAGTAACATATATATGCAACTCAAGAACATTCATCATTCACACATTTGAAACAGTATCTAACATGGAAACCCATCTAGGAAAAACCACAAATGTGCTCTTCATTTGGCATGAGAAATATATGGAACCCTATTGTCTACGCACTAATATGTGAACTCTATTCTAGATCTTTCTTTCCTATCTATACATACTTCTTTCTCCTCTCATGATATCTGATCTTCGGTCGCTACTATTTATCTACTTAACTCTACTAACGATCCGCCCACAACCTAGATCGACTCAACTTCCTCTATGACTCTATTGTCAATCCGCACACATCTGGGATCGACTCAATCTCTTCTACACTACTGTGCACTTAGCTATAGGTTATTCGACTCGTTTCTATGACTCAATACACTAACAGACGACACAACTCACAGAAGCTAACACATTATTTGAATCTAACTGACCAGGAGCTAAATGACTAGAGGATCAAAATGAACAGTGAGTGTCTAACATAACGAGAGTCTAACCCACATACAGCTTGGGTTCCTCCTTTTATATATTCTTACATGTCACTCTCAGCCAAATTCATACAGTTAGTCAACATGTTGTCTTTCCTATTCTATCGACACATGTTAGTAGGCACTAATGAACCGACTTACAAATATGCTTCCATGCGTGTGGCTTCCATTGACTCTAGTTGACCTCCTACCCACGATCTTTCTGAACTGTCACTTTCCAGTTGTTGTGTCACTACATGTCTTTTGACATGGTTAAATCCGTCGTATCCTTCCTTGTCGCATCCTTTCCTTATTTTGTTTTTCTCTTCGGTTGCTTCTTTCTCGCTTACTACTTCTTCTACCCTATCCTTCCTTCCTTCTGCGACTGCTTCTATCACAACTCCTTTTCCTTCTTCTGTTCTTTCTCCTCTACTTCTATCACATATCCTTTTCCTTATTTTCCTTCTTCCTTCTCTACTTCTGTCGCAACTCCTTTTTTCCTTCTTGCAACCTGAATTTTTTCATACTTGGGTATGATTCCCGCTATCTTTCCCTACAAACAACAAGCCCCAAACACTCACATGTGGCTCGTCCCAAGCCACGCAAACCTGTTCTTCCATTTCCTGACTTGTGTCGACTTGACCTTGAAAACCTTGCAATATTTTCACTACTTTCTTTGTCTCCTGTCACGCATCTTCCTCTAATTTCTACAAGTTTTCCACAAGGTTGGAATTGAAGTGTTACGATGATATGAGCCTTGTTACTTCCACTGCTCGTTGTACTGTCTGATTTACAAGATGAATAATTCCTGTAATTCTTTCAGCTTCATCCTGTAACTCTTCAACTTTATCTTCCCATTGTTGTTGTTGCGTGCACAACACCATCACTTACTATTGTAATTTCTTCATTTCTGTCGCCTTAGCCATTTTTTCTGCTAAGGGAAAATTTTTCATGGCATTCTTCATTTGGTTCATATTTGATTCAATTGTGCACAACTCATCTGTGTCTTTCTCTACTTTGATGTATTCAATCGAGGCTTCCCAAGCCTAAGAGACTTGGTCGACAACCTTAGCACATAATGCCTCTGCCTCTTCTATATTTTTTGTAGCTTCTGCTGCTACTTTCCTTCTTTCCTCCAACACTTCTAGTGTTGTGCTTGGTCTTATCTACACTTCTAGCTCTGCGAATTTCTTTCGAAGGTCTTTTGTTATCTCACCAAGTCGACTGACCTTGGCTTTTGGAAAAATTTCCTCTATTATGCCTTTGTTCACACAATTTGTATATGCAAGGGCTACAACGTTGTCGAGTCTATGCCTATTTTCTTCCCACGTCTTTGTCTTTTGCTCAGCCTCTTGCATTTACTTCTTAATCTTATTAACACTTTTATTCATGACTTTTGCCTTCTTAATCAAGGCACCTTCTCTTATTTTTATTTTTCTGACTACAGAATTTTGTAGTGCATATACCTCAGTCATGCACATTTGTGAAAAATATATGGCTATCTTCCCTATGCTTATTGTGACATCATTGAATTTTGGGGTTCCTGGATCAAGTACTTCTTCTGATACTTCTGCTTTGATTGGTGGAACTAGCATTGGAATCTCAGGTTGTTGTTCTTCGGAAGGGCCAGGTACATCTTGCAACTCAGTTCTCTGAGGCATATAATCCACTGAAATTATAATCTCTTCAACAATTGTGTGGAGTGTTTTCAGTAGATCAGTAATACTGCTTATTGGTGTTGTCTATTGCTTGTCTATTTTTTGAAATCCTATCTCTGCGACTTCTGCCAATGCTTCAGTTAACAGTGTCAAGTATTCCCCATCAATGCTGACGACATTGGCAGTTCTGTCAGCCTTTCTCTTTTTCCTTCATTTAGACTCCCCTTACTTAGTTTCTTCCTGGTTCCTCCTCTCTTCTATATCTGGGTCTGTCGTAGTCAAACTCGAGCTAGTCTAGGTCAAGTTGTGATCTTGCACATCTTCCTATGGGTCCTATTCTTGATATTTCTATTGCAGCAACAGTGGTTTGTCCTGGTTAAGGCTGTCATCTACTATTTGGTTGTCTGGAACAGGGACGCACCATTCTTTCTACCATTCATGGACAGTGCCTTCCACTTATTCTTCAGTTAATAAAACTTGCATTGCTAGCCATTGGTGTTGTGGGTCTTGTCGCAGCTATATCATGACATAATGCGGCTTGATTTGAAACTTAATGATTTGGTAGAACCATTTAATAATGTCATTTGCAAGTCTTGTCTGCTTCTGCACTTGATCCCTCAAGGCCTCTCCATGCATACAAAATTTAATATTAGTATCATGCTTCCTGTACTTGTTTTTATGTGTGAAGCAGAGAGAGTGGCATTTGGATTCCCTGCAGTGAATTGGTATATCCATGGCTTGGTAGTTTGGTGGGTTGGACCAGACAACAAATGAAATCAAAATTAGCAACCAGGCATACTGGAAAGGTTTACCAATTTCCTGTGACAGATATGCGTCTTATAGCAATTCATTCAACATAAATTGCAACTAATTAACATGAACTCCCTCCACGTAGAGTTCAGCTAGTGCAACCGTACCCACCATACATTGGTTCAGTCACAACTTGCACAACATTTTATAAAACAATACCTTCTCAGCAAAGCGAATGGTATAGGCATTAATGGACGAGATTAGGAACCCTTTGTTGGCCCTAGTCAAGTCATACTTGTCCTTAACCCTTGCTATCATCACTCTATCCTAGTCTTTTCATAAATATTGTGCTAGGTCTATAGCTTCCAGTGGGAGACTGGTTATCGCTACGATGAGCTCGACATCCATAGATTGTACTTCATCTAGCCAAAGGAATCCTCCATGAAATGATACCAACAATCGTCAGACAAAGGTATTGAACTCTACGCTTCGGCCTCAGTGTGGCATTTATAACAACGATAACAGTATGGACTATTCGAGTCCTCTCGCCCATTCCATTGGAACCAAGCACTTTGGAAAGTCTGGTGTGTCTTGCACATTTAACATATAGTTCTACCTATCAAAATATTTATGTTTCTTCGTATCGTGGTCAATGAAGGACAATTTCTGCAGGTTCAGCATAATGTTCTTCAACACCTTGACTCCTTTTGGCAATGTGGGTTCTACCAGTGGGGCACGTGACTTGGTTGTAATTTTGACCTTTGGTGCATCTATGCATCTTGGTGGAATGTATGGCGACAAAAAATTTCTGGTTTCAGAGTCTTCATCCTCCTCATGTATTGAGGGCGGTGTTGGTGGTGTCATTTCTTTCTCTTTTAGCTTCCTATTTCCTATACGCTTTCCCCATTAATTACGCGATGGAACTCATAGGTCTGCACTTAATTTTCTAGATGGCCTAACCGGAGGAATTGGAACTTTCTTAACAACTGGAGTAGCCTATTGTGTTGGTAGGACATGTCCCGTAGTATCTTCCATGATCGGTGTGGGTCATGCAGTCGCAACTTCAAATTCAACATCTGAACTAGAACTAGAGATCGAAATGACTGTGGTTTGAGCAATTTTCTTTGGCTCTTGAAGTTGTAGATAACAATCTCTCTTCTCTCATGAAAATAGAATGAAATGAACTTGGGTGTGAAGGTTGATAACATGCAACAATCCCCCCTGAGTCATTCTTCACACGTGCAGAAAAATAATAGAAATCAATCCATCATTTCGGTCACATAGGTGGATCGACCGAATAATTAAGGAATCTTCTATGTACTTCATCGTTTAGCTGGAACATTGAGTGGTAGTTATTTCCATAAAGAAATACATGACCATAAAGCACGCCACCAAATTCCCTCAAACTTTTCAAATTAATTCCTTCCATCTGTCATGTCAGTGCCTCCCGTATTTCTTGCGACAATGTCGGAACCCTTACGACCTGTTTTCTCTTTTCACAGATATTCTTTTCCTATGATAGACTAAGTGGCTTCGCCCAGAATTTTCGGTCTTTTCCAGACACCAATCCTGTGAGACTTTATCTTTTTACGACGAAAGACTACCAGTCTATGACCAAGAAAAAATTTCCTTTCTTATTTACTTTCCTCTCTCTCTCTCTCTCTCTCTCTCTTATGCGACCAAGTCGTTGCTATCGTGATACGACTTCAACCGACTTCCATTCGCCAATCCTTGGACTTATGTTCCTTCTAACTTTTTCAATTTCACTGCTCCTCCATCAATGATCTTCGTGATGATATACAATCCTAACCAATGTGTTTTCAACTTTCCTGGATGCTTGATTTTTTTGTTGTCATACATAAGAACAAGTCCTCCGACCTCAAAGTGTTTTCTCTTAATGTGTCAATCATGCCATGCTTTTCTCCTTTGTTTTTCAACATTTTGATGAAGGCCTACGACAAAACGTTCTTCTTCCAGTTGCACAAATTGCGACAATATTTCTCAATAGAATCGACATTTGTCATTGCTATGACCGAAATAATTCTTAAGATTGAGACAATATACTCCATAGGGATCACAACTTCATGTCCATACTCCATTTCCTACAAGTCATGTGATATGCCCATAATACCGCTGAAATGTTTAGATCCCAGACATCTATTTGGGCATTGCAAATCTTTTTCAATGTGTTTTCCAGAATTTTGTTAAAGGATTCGACAACTCCATTTGCTTGAGAGTGATAAGTTGTTATCCTTCTATGCCGAATCTGGGATTCCTTCGTGAGTTCTTTGATAAATAGGTTGACAAATTGTGTACCTTGGTCACTTATTAAAATCATTGAGCATCCAAATCGTGTCATGACATTCTCAAATAAAAACTTCACAGTGGTCGCCACAGTACAATCCTTTACTCATGATTCTTCAACCCATTTGGTTAAGGAATTGGTTGTAGTAATAATATAACGTGCACTAGTGCGCTTTCCTATCAGACTAATAGGACCCACAAAATCAATGGTCCATTTATCAAATGCCTGCAATGTTATTTGAGGTACTATTGGAATTTTTCATGTCGCGACGAATTTCCATTCCTTTGATAGACATCACAGTTGTGACAATAATCTCGGGCATCTGCATGCATGGTGAGCCACCATGATCCTGCTTGCAAGATCTTGCACAACATAGTTTTTCCTGCGTAGTGGCCTCCTAGAACACCAGCATGTGCTTCATTTAATATCAATGGTCGCTCATGCTCCAAAATGAAACAATGAAGAATCTCATTTAGACCCAGTTTATACAATTGTCCAGCGATCAACTGGAAATCCGTAGCTCGCACAACCAACTGTTTCTTCTGTGCAATGGTGAATTTAGCTGGTGTATAACCCATACTAAAAAATTGTATGATATCTCTATAATGATCATCAAACATGGTTATCACAAACAGTTGCGCATCAGGGAGGTTATCATCCAGGTTACTAGGCTCTTCACCACTTTCGATCCTTGAAAGACAGTCTAGTCCCAAATTCTATTGACCTAGTTTAACAATTATCTCAAAATCAAATTCTTGGAAGAGGAGAATCCACCGATAGATCTCCCCCCCTAAAATTGGCTTATTAACCATGTATTTCAATGTAGAATGGTTAATGTACATCTTAAAATATCCACCCAACAATTAATGTCTGAATTTATGCAGTGCATATACCATTTCTAAACCATCTCTTTCCGTCATGGTATAATTTTTCTCTGCAGTCAACAACTTCCTTCTACCAAAGGAAATGGGATGATCGATTGATCCTTCACTAGGATACTTTAGCACCACGCAGAGCGTGACAGACAATGTGTCGACATGAACATGAAACTCGTTTTTCCAGTCTCGAAATACAAGTATTGGTGCAGTAGCCATCTTGTTTTTTAATGTGTCCAGACTCGCTTGGTAGCTCCGTGTCCATTGAAACTTAGCATCTTTTTTCAAAATATTTTCCATCGGAGCAATCACCTCCGCATATCCTTTGATAAAATTTCTTTAGTATCCATTGTGTCCTAGTGCTGCTCTCAATTGTTTAAATGTAGTAGGTGGTGGTAGAACGAGAATGATCGCAATTTTGGCTGGGTCGACCAAAATTCCATCGCGACAGACCACATGGCCCAACAAAACTCCAAACAGGGCACCAAATATACATTTATTTAAATTGAGTGCAATTTGATACTAGAGACAACATTCCAACACCATTCTAAGGCTCTCAATATGGTCTTTTATGAGCCCAAATATTATCCAATAATCGAAGTAGACTTCAGGAAATTTGTGTATGAAATATTTAAAGGAAGCTACTACAATTCTAGAAAAAAATGCAAGAGCATTCTTAATTCCAAAGGGAATTACCATATATTGGAAACATCCCCAGTCCATCGCAAAAGTAGTCATGTGTCATTCTTCCTTTGCAATCCTGATATGATGGTAACTAGAAAATCCATCAGTTAATGAGTACATTTCCTACCCTTCGACACTCTCCAGTACTTCATTTGTAAATGGAGTTGGAAATGGGTCATGTAAACAGGCATCATTTAATTTTCTCAAGTCGACATAAATTCTTACTTCGTTTGAGGTATTTTTGTCCTGGACTACTATTAGACTAATCCATTTTGATTCCTTGACAGGTTCTACAACACCTGCCTCTAAGATTTGGTCCAATTCGACCTTGACCTTTTCTTTGTATTGTGGATTCAAGCGGTATGGTTGCTGCTTGACTTGTTATCGTCGGGACTCAAAGGTATTTTCATTTCGTCAAGATATCCTACTATTCCCTTCATCTATGAAAATATGGTAGGGAACAAATCATGAAACTAATGCAATAAATCATTGATCTTTTCGACAGTCTCTTCATCCCAATAGTCTCCAATATTGGCGAAATTTGGATTTTCAGGTGAACCAATATTAACTTTCTTGATTTTGAGTGGACTTGGGAATTGGTCACTAGAAATACCAAATCCTTCCACTGCGTGCATACCTTCTGAATCAGGTATATTTATGTCGAGCGGGTCATCATCATCTGGTTCTCCCATCACATTGTAGCACTCCATCTAATGGTGGATTGTTGTGTTGCATTGATGGAAATTTGTCACTGCAACAAGGATTTCCTCAAATATCCTTTCTTTCATTACTTGCAATGCAACATCAATTGTTGGGTGATCATTTATGATCTTGAAGGTATCAGTGAAACTAGTTTCTATTTCTTCCCACTCAAGAGTTCCTTGTCGTAGTTCAACAGATGTATACTAATTCCTTGGTATCATGTCCAATGTATGTATGAAGTGATGAACCCATTCTTGTCGCGAATATTCCTTCCATCTCATGCGACAATGCTCAATATGTTCGACAGTATTTGTCAATCATGTATACTTGCGACTAGTATAATTGATCTCTAGCAATATTCTACATTGCGGCCATTGAAATATAGATTGTTTATGTGTACCCCACCATCTAGTGGGTGTGTCTTTTAGCACAAAGTCCAAGGAGGACAATCATTGTGATTCTATAATTTTTTCTTCAAATTTTTCTAGAAAATATGCAAGGTTAGGAAACCTTCATATGTGGGTAGCTCGCTTGCCTCAGCTCCTACTCGTCGCACATATATTGTAATTCTTGCGCATCTTCGCATGAAAACTTCATGCATATGATTCTGCCAATTTTCTAATGCTTCACAAAAATCAGATGTACATGAGCTAACACTCCTCCAACTTAGCTTTCCATCAGCTGTTGGATTTATATAGTCATCTCAAGAGGACATAATGTTATATATATGATCTAGGTAATCACCTTGTCATTCACTGTTTACTGGTTCTACATATATTTGTCCTTCCAGTGGATATATTGACGCGACCACTCTTATCTCTGAATCTGCAAATGACAATATTCTTCGCTTGAAATTTATGATGGTATGATTATCTATTTCCCAGCCAATCCCCAAAAGTGTAGGATATGGGGTTGTATCATTGACAATGTCGATGATACAACCCTATATCTTCAAATGACAATATTCTTCGCTTGAAATTTATGATGGTATGATTATCTATTTCCCAGCCAATCCCCAAAAGTGCAGGATATGGGGTTGTATCATCGACAATGTCGATCACTTCAAAATATGCATATGTTCTCATACCTTCTACTTCGACAGGTACTTGATTTAGTCGACCAATGGGTATAACCTTTGACTGATTTGCTAGCCTTAACTAAATGGGAGGCCAATCTAGTCACAAATTGTTCATGCTTTCCCATGTCTGTTTTATCAAGATATTGACATTAGAGCCCATTACTAAAATGATATAATCCATGTCATAGTATCCTATTCGCAACTCATGACCCATTTTTAATATTTTCCTGACATGGTTAACTCTTCTTTTGGGTCACAACTATTCTGGAGTCTCTTCTATGTTTGCTGTCAATTCTTCCATAGCATCTTTATCATGGATTAGTGCTAAGAAACCTTTGAAAAATTCTTTGAGCTTACTAACCTTTCTCGTTGGTTGATTCTGGATTATTTGATTGAACCTCTCGGGAATCGCTCTTACTTGTCCAGATGTCAACGCTTGATTGTTGTGTTGAAACATTCCGGTCGCACGTCAAAGAATACTTCCTTCTCTTTCTAGATGTTGAATGGTACTCTCTTGTGTGTCGTCGTTCACACTTGTGGTTACCCATGATGTGTGTCCTGGTCGGCTCCAGTCACAACACCTCCCCTTGTGAGGACAACAATGTTTTCTTCCCTTGGCTCAACCTAAATCATATTAATGTTCTTATTGGGATTCTGCATAGGGTTGGGATTTCCCACAGTTCTAGCCTGCCACTTCGCAATCAATTGTGGACATTGTTCGACAGTATGATAGAATGCTTTACAATACAAACAATTCTTCGTAGGATTTGCACAATCTCAAGCTAAGTGTCATGGTTCTCCACAGTTATAACATACAACTTGGCCTCTTGCTCGACCAAATCCTTCTCCTCCTTGTTCTTGTTGTCTTCGTCCTCGAAAATTTTCACTCCCCTAGGTTGAGGCTAGTGCTGCTGCAATGGATACTGATTCTGTTGATATTGCGGTTGTTGAAATTTTTTTGGTGGATATTAAGCAGGTAGGTACTAAGCTTACGCTTGTTCAGCTTGCATCTACTCATCATTCTTCATCAAGTAGGTATCCACTACCTTCTCTTGTAGCAGTTGGAATGCTCTGCAATCTTTCACCTCATGTCCTACAGATTTACAAAATTTACAATACAAACTAGTTGGTGTACTTACAATATTCTACAAATACAAACATTCTTCCAACCAATGGCCTCTATTTTGGCATATTCTACACCAAGGCATCCCTTGGATGTGTATTGGGTTCGACGCTCCTACTGCGACATAGTTCATGAGTGCTGAAGAATTATCTTCATGGTGTCCTTCTATTCTACATCTTGTAGACCATAGATCTTCTTGAACCTCTTTGCCTTTCTTGATGTCCTGGAGTTGCACCATAAGGTTATCCAGTTGCAACTAAATCTGCATCATTCCTGTGTTGGTTTCTCCAATCAACGAGGATTATAGCTTCATTGTTATTTCCAAAGCTTATATCTACGACACTCTTCTGTTGCATCAATGGAATCTGAATGTGCGATAAAAAACCATTCATTGTGTTGTACATCTGAAATCTAGAATATTACTTTGGCCATTAATGTCTTGAATATCTGGTCAAAATCCCAGATAGACTCTGTAGGTAACTGCTTGATTTCTTTAATCTTTTTAATGCATTGCGACTCAAATTTTGGCTCTTTGAACTCATCTATCATTTCAACTCAAATATGGTCGAGTGTTTTCTGCGCAACTCCTACCGGCACTATAGAAAAATTCAAGTAGTAGTCTAGTGCACGGCCTCGTAGAGTCGTGACCATCTTTCCTTTCTTTATATCTTCATCTTGCACATGTCACACAGTCCATATAGCTTCACAGAGAAACCAATGTTGCTCTGGGTCTTCCAACCCATTTCCATTATATATTGGAAACTTAATGTTTGCTCCATCCATTATATTGGCTCCTGATGTTGATGTATTTATAACTTTGGAATGTATTCATCCATATATCTTATGTATTGTACCCCAATGTTTATTCCGGGATGTGTCTGTAATGTATTTGAGTCATGTCATACCCCGATGTTCCTATCGGGAAGTTTCTATAATATAACAAGTCATGTCAAGTCATTGTGGGTAACCCTCCTATTGGTCAAGGGTTCAAGTCCCCGCTGTTGTGGGGCCCTAGGGTTATTAGACTATCTTAGAGAAGTCGACCCTAGGTGAGTCATTTTAAGTTGGGGCAATAGTCCCCACCATTGTGTTAAGGATAAAACTCCTTGTTGGTTGGAGGAGGAAAAGTCCCCACAAGTTGTGGGGCACTAGGGTTATTAGACACTCCTAGAGATGTCGGCTCTAGTAAATAATTGTTAAGTGAAGCCGACATGTTGGAGTGGGTTTCAAGTGAAAGAAAGAATATAAATAGAGAGTGATATTCTCTATTTATAACACACACACACTCACTCATTGAGGCACATGAGTGAGAGAGGAGAAGCTCTCTTAGTGTGAGAGAGAGAGACAGAAGCTGTGGAGATCATCTTTATGTTTTCAGGTTTTAATTTTGGTGCTGATTCTATCTTTGAGGAAGTTGTGGGGTTTTCACCATTTATGGTTTCCCCGAGGATAAACACTGTGTTCATTGTCTCTTGTGTGTGATTGCTGTGATTGCTATTCTCTGAGTTAAAGATCCTAATGTATTGTTAGCTTAATGATAAAATTATAACATGGTATCAGAGCTAACTTGAGAAGAAGAAATTGTGCAGATATAGAAGCTATGGCTTCTTACTTTTTGGGTGTCTCTCCACAATCCATCAGTAAAATCATGCTAGGCTGACTCTCCATTGAAGGGTGCATCTTTCTGTCGAAGCGGAATTCGATTTCGAGCATTTTCAGTTTTGGTGTGGAAAATTAGGGCTTTCTACAGAAGAGGATTTTTTAGTGAGCCTGACATAGGATTTTTATCCTCATCAAAATCGAATTTTAGAGACTTGTATCAAGTTTTTTGGTTGGGTGAAACTCTGGGAAAGTCAAACCCTAGTTTGACCCTGATCTAGAAAAACGCTAAATAATAAAACTGCTAAGTTTTGGTACATTCGCTATATCCTAAGATTGGAGAACGATTAGGAGTTGAAAATTGCCGAGGCCGAATATAAAATCTTGATTTACACTGTGTCCAAAATTCAGCCTCATATTTGCAATATTGTGGGAGATATGATCCCTCCAAGTTAGGGTTCCATCCTCTTCTATAATTCATCCATAAACAGGATACCTGGGGAGAATTGCTATATCTTGGACTGCAAAGGTCCAAATGAAATTTCTGAAGATTTTACAGAAAGGGAATGGATTGTACTTTCTATGGTCTGAGATTTAGACTCATAAGATGAACTAGTGACACGTGGAAGTCCGTACAACTTCGCTATTTTGAACAGTCATGTAATAGGTCACATTGGGAAAACAATCATAAGTCCCAATTGGTGAAACCAATTCTGATGAAACCTATGGTGTTGCATCAGGGACATGCAAGGATACCTAGTATGAAGTTTTAGAGATAGAGGAGCATTAATTTTAGATATACCATAGAAACAGTAACAGGCATTTTTGTAGGAGAAATTGGAAAACTAGGGCTTCCTGTTTCGAGAGCTTCCCTCCACTGTTTTCAGAAAAGGAGTACATTGGAAAGCTTTCCTTAAAGAGATATATCTTTCTATCCAATCAGATCTAAAATATTTCGAGTTTTTAAAATTATTGTTTCTTTGACAAACCCTAGATCAGCCAGCTCCGAAACTAGGACAGGCATCTCAAATCGGTAAGGTCTAATCTTTTGCTATTTTCATTTGAGGTTCTCATTTCAAAGTGATCTATCACATCAACTTGATGATAAGCTTGGTGAAGTTGAAAAATTCCAAGCATGGAAGTATATGATCTCTCTAGAGAAAATGAATTGGACACCTACATCAGTAGAGAGGTTCTAGTTCCAGAGGGAGATGAGGCTAGAAGCCTTACACAAGAAGAACTCGGTTATGGCCAAGAAGATCATTTTTGATTCAATCACGGATCAACTTGTACCACAAGTGTATTCCCTAAAGACATCGAAGATTTTTGATTCCTTAACCAAGCTATATGAAGGGAAGAACATAAATTAGAGTATGACCTTAAGAAACAAGTTGAAGAATGTGAAGATAAAAAATGCAGAGACCATACAGTCATAAGGGTCTGTCAAATCAAAGAACAAATTGAAGTAGTAAAAGAAGAAGTGAAGAATGCAGAAGTAGTGATAGCCATCTTGAATGGCATCCCAGGATCATGGAATTCATTCATGCGAGGAATAAGTAATTACTTTCAGCAGACTCTGGGAAAAAGAAGAAGCTCGACTCATAAGAGAAGAGAAGATGGGAACAACTGAAGATCAAGACCTCACTATCCAAAGAAGATCCCTCAAGCGACGAAGAATACAAAGAACTCAACTCTTGAAGAAACTCTTATCCATATTAGCATTTGGATAAGAAATGATGAATGAAGAAGATGATGAAGTTGAAGGCTCAAGAAGGAGTCTACCCACGAAACAAATAAAGATAAGTATTCAATTGCCATTTCATGATATTGTTTTTGTTATGCATTTGTCTATATTCAGTTAATGTATTATGCATGATAGAATTTTTGCATTAATGACAGTATACTACTAATATGCATA
>LPNX010500448.1:235899-263989 GCA_001517045.1 Pseudotsuga menziesii | reverse complement strand
GGAACACTAATTGAGGCTCACTGCCACTTATTGCACTTGATTGCATAAGTTTAGGAGTCTCCTAGATCAATCCATACAATTTAGGAAGCCACTGGGAGTGCCAAAACCAACCAAGGTCAGTTCACTTCAGTTAATGACTAGTCAAGCGAAGTTAGGAGTCAGTTACATTTAGTTCTAGTCCTCTACATCCAGTTAGCACTAGGTTTACTTGACTGTACACATGTGGGGTGCATTTCTCACCTACCACAGTCAGTTAACCATTAGTCAACACTAAATGTAACACTTGATTTGTGTTTTGGAGCTCCGATGAACTCCGGTTATGGTTTAGACAAGGACAATTAACTACTGGGTCCTCCGATAGTGATTTAGACAAGGTCTTGGTTACCTACAATCAAGTAGAGTCTAATCAATTCAAAATTCCTCATGTGGATTTGAATTGCTTGTGGCTATTAAATCCATTTTACTTCATTGTAATTATCATCTGGATTACTTTTTGATTAATGAAAGCATTCAAAGCTACAAGCCTTTTGCACTGTTTCATTCTTCAATTGCTGAGTAAATTGTGAGATCTTCTTTGTGAGTTGTGTATTTGTCTACAGATCTATATGCTCAAATTTACATGGTATCAGAGCCTTGACAGACAAGGCACTTCTCCTCCTCAGATCTCCTACTGGATCATTTTTTTGTTTTGCAGGTACAACTTCGAAATTAATTCATCAGTTCCTCTTCTCACCCAATCCTCAGACTATTTTGAATGGAAGGTGAAGATGATTGGATTTCTGAATAGACAAAAAATATTTTGGGTGTCTAATGGATTCAGTAGAAATTATTTTGAGAGTGAAAATGACTGGCTAAATGCAAAGGATGTAGCTTTTGAAATAATGAAACTGGCTCTTTCTCCTAGCATGCACTACCTCAGTAGATCTATTAAAGATCCACATTAACTCTGGACAAGATTTGACAGAACCTTTGGAATTAATAGCACATGGAGCACATCCAGCACCATAAGCATCCTTGATTCAAAATTATCGGCCTCTACTCTCTATGATAAAGTTGTTCAAGATGAAGATGAAGCAAAAGCTTCTACACAGTCAATTCGAATTGAAGACAGTCTCCATGCAGTGACTCCTTCTCCTGATGCTTCGGAAGTTCATGAGATCTCTGATATCTCATCTTCTCATATTTCTGAAATAGAAGAAGGCATTTGAATCTCTGATATTGAAGAAAAATTCTGCTGCACTTCCATGCAAACATTCACCGGTGATTTTCCTTTTAAATTCTGTGCAAAATTTACCAATAATTGCTTCCGAAAGTGAAGAGAAATTTGATTTTTCTTCCTCTAATGTTGCTGCTGGTGTGAAAATATGTAAAAAATTGGATATTTTGGAAGAAATATCAGATTATAAGAGTGACACATTCGCTCCCCATGATCTAGATCTTCCAGCAAATTCCTGCAGGATTGCATGCACCAAAATTCAGAATTTTGAAGAAGAAGAAAGTTGTGCATCCACCGTCTCGGTAAACCATTTATTTGAAACTGATATTAACCTTATTGGATATGATGTGATATTATTTAGATCTGATCTGATATTTCTTGGTTTAATATATCAAATTCATAATCTTTCAGTACTGCTTGTAGCTGTTCTCATCAACGGTGTGAAGAAACAAGTACTGCAAGTCTCTTACAAAATTGCTGCTGGGGATTTGATTCCATTTCACAGTTTTGGATCTGTTTTGAACCTATTTAGATCTGATTTACTTTCTGATCTGATATTATTTGGTTCATATTTTAAAATCCAAAAGCATTCAGTCATGCTTGTAGCTGCTCTCACCAATTTCGGTGTGAAAAATCAAGTACCGCACTTTCTCTTCAAAACTGTTGATGGGGATTTGGTGTTAGTTTCCTCATATGAGGTTGCTGATATTTTATTATGTGATTCATTATATATTTCAGAAGCTATATCAGACTGTGGAGCTCAATCATTCACTCTCAACAGTCCCAGTGCTTCTCTACTATTGATCACATGCTCATCTCCTCATAGAACTAGTAAAGAGGAAGATTTTCTGCATCCGCCTGGACACCTGCTCCTAACACTTGGGGCTGTTATTACCACTCATGGTTTGATGTTCATGGCTACAACATATCAGTTTCTTGAGTGTTCCTCACATTCTCTAAATTCTCAAGAACCTTTTCTCACTTTTCAGTTGACTTCGGTTGCTCTACATGGGTCCAGTCTTCATCCGACAGCTGTCTATATTTCTGATTTAGTTGAGCATATCATTCTTCTTCCAAAGAGGAAGATTCCTCCAGACATAATGATGGATAGGTTCACATGCCAGGGCCCAGGATACCTGTGCACAAAAGAACCAGATTGATCCTGATTCTACCTGCTTAATTAGAAGGGTTTTTTTTTTCCCATGTGGTTTTTCCCCAACACCTTGTTTTTGAGCAGTTACCTTACTTTACTTGATGTAATGGGTGACCTATGGTCTTAATTACCAGGGCCCACAGATTGTCCAAGTTAGCATTCAGGGGGGGTGTTAGGATTATTAATCATCCCTTGTCCAAATTTGGTCATATGTCTGAGTCGGGAGTCATGTCTAAATCGGGAGTCCATCTAGTCTATTTATAGTCATTAGCACCATTGTGTAAACTTGACCTAATTGGGGCACATGTTTTAGTTACTAAAGTGTGGGGAACACTAATTGAGGCTCACTGCCACTTATTGCACTTGATTGCATAAGTTTAGGATTCTCATAGATCAATCCCTACAATTTAGGAAGCCACTAGGAGTGCCGAAACCAACCAAGGTCAGTTCACTTCAGTTAATGACTAGTCAAGCGAAGTTAGGAGTCAGTTACATTCAGTTCTAGTCCTCTACATTCAGTTAGCGCTAGGTTTACTTGACTGCACACATATGGGGTGCATTTCTCACCTACCACAGTCAGTTAACCATTAGTCAACACTAAATGTAACACTTGAGTTGTGTTTTAGAGCTCCGATGAACTTCGGTTATGGTTTAGACAAGGACAATTAACTACTGGGTCCTCCGATAGTGATTTAGACAAGGTCTTGGTTACCTACAGTCAAGTAGAGTCTAATCAATTTGAACTTCCTAATGTGGATTCAAATTGCTAGTGGCTATTAAAGCCATTTTACCTCATTGTAATTATCATCTGGATTACTTTTTGATTAATGAAAGCATTCACAGTTGCAAGCCTTTTGCACTGTTTCATTCTTCAATTGCTGAGTAAATTGTGAGATCTTCTTTGTGAGTTGTGTATTTGTCTACAGATCTATATGCTCAAATTTACAGAAATTGCCATTATAAATATTCCTTATGAAATGTCTCTAAACATGTAAATGCATTTGAGTTGTAGGAAAGATCACATACACAATCGCCTACAAGCAAAGAAGGATGAGACTTGTTCCAAAGAACAAGTAATGACAGTTCAAGATGAAAAATAATATGACGAATGCAGCGACATCATTAATGCAGAACCTTCCAAGAAGAAAGGGAAGACCAGTTCAAGAAGAATGATGTCTAGGATGTAGTATCAATATTGAAGAGAAGTTCGTAGTTCCATCATGCAGTAGATGGAAACATCGTGGGATACAAGGCAAGATTCAAAGAGACATTTGTAGCTAGTGGGAGTCGAGACACATGACAGGTAGAATCATGTGTGCAAATGAAAGAAGACCTTCTACGAGCTCAAAGGAAACCCATGGGATAACACATACATGAGGAGCTTGATAAAGATCTGAACCTTTGGTATAAGGTTGATAGAGAATTACAAGCTCACAGATGGGTGCGACATGAACTTTTGAAAAAGGTTCAAGATAGAGGATCTTGGTATCCAATGACCCTAGATGGATACATAGAAGATTAGTAGCATAGGAGGATACTTGTCACTCCGATACAGAATGTTCTAGTGCATAGAGTACGGAAGACAGAGGGAGTGACTATAGAATATCTTAAGGTTCGACATGGTATGACAGGATGGATAGATTACTGATGACTCTAGGCTTTACTGAGAGTAAAGTGGATTCCAACCTTTGCTTCAAGGTTGAAGGCGTAAGACCAGTGATGCTCCTGTTATGTGTCGATACACTACGTTCTAGGCATGGAGGTGTGGACAAGGGAAGTATGCAGTAGAGATCCTAAATAGGTTCAGGATAATGCACTGGAAGGCCATGACCACACCTATGGCATCGAACCTAAAGCTATTGAGTGTTGCTTCATCAGAGTCAGTTGATGCCATGATGTATTGTCAAATGATTTATTTATTGATGTACCTGAAAAATACAAGACCAAATATTTGCTTTGATGTGAACACATTGAGACATGTTCACTTGATGGTTGCAAAGCATGCAGTAAGGTACCTGAAGGGTATAGTTGAGTATGGGCTCAAGTATGATGCGAATCAGAAGATTAACCTGGAGGGTTATGGGTAGTGCCATTGATAGGAAGAGCACTTTGGGGTGCTTCTTCAGTATGAGATCATGTGTGATCTCTTGGTTGGAAGGATGGAGTCCTGCATGGCGCTGAGTACAGCCGAGGGAAAAGATGTTTCCACTTTCTATTTTGGAGGTAGTATGTTTCTTTTGAAAACTACTTTTTGATTTGATTGATCTGACTTGCATTTTTGGTATGATGCAGAGAGGAGCAGTGAAGCTCCAGTTTGTGATACACATCGAGATATCTCAAAAGAAGGAGTTCTAGCATAGCTGGTGAGATAGGTTGTATGAGCATAAATCCCGGTGAAGCTTGTAGGTTGCTCAGATGTAATCGGTCTTGGCGAAGCTCGCAGGTTATCCTTAGACATAATCAAACCTAATTTGATTCTATGCTAGAAATGGCCAGAGTGAAGTTTGAGTACTTCAGGGAGAAGCTTAGTGTTCTCTAGATCGAGGTTCCCTCCAAAGGGAAGTGATGATTTCGTGTGCCCTTTTGACATGGTGAGAGGATTGGTTCCTTCCATGGTCAGATGTAAGTGTTGTGCCCTTTTGACATGGTGAGAGGATTGGTTCCTTCCATTGTCGGATGTAAGAGTTGTGACATGTTGAGAGGATTGATTCCTTCCATTGTCAGGTGTATGTGATGATCCCACATCTAGCATGAAAAAGGCTTGGCTTTGTTATGACACATCTAGTATGAAAAAGGACTAGCTCTGTGTAGATCCCACATCTAGCATGAAAAAGGATTGGCCCTGTGAAGACACATCTAGTATGAAAAAGGACTAGCTCTGTGTAGATCCCACATCCAGCATGAAAAAGGGTTGGCTCTGTGAAGACACATCTAGTATGAAAAATGACTATCTCTGTGTAGATCCCACATCCAGCATGAAAAAGGGATGTCTATGTGAAGACTCATATAGTATGAAAAAGGACTAGCTCTGAGTAGATCCCACATCTAGTATGAAAAAGGACTAGCTCTGTGAAGACTCATCTAGTATGAAAAAGGACTAGCCCTGAGTAGATCCCACATCTAGTATGAAAAGGGACTAGCTCTGTGATGATACATCCAGTATGAAAAAGGACTGGCTCTGTAGATGTACATCCAACATGAAAAAGGGCTGGCTCTGTAGAGATTCCTATGACGAGAAGAATCAAGAGATAGCACCTGTGATGATGAACCAGTGATGATCCAGATCGAGTGATGATTCAGATCTAGTGATGATGTCCAGTGATGATCCAGATCCAGTGATGATATCCAGTGATGATCTAGATCCAGTGATGATCCAGGTCGAGTGATGATCCGGATCTAGTGATGATGTCCAATGATGATCTATATCGAGTGATGATCTAGATCCAAAGATGAATATTACTTGAAGAAGAAGATGACTTGAAAATGGAGATGACTTGAAGACGAAGATGACTTGATGATGATCTAGATGATACAGAGAAGAAGACTTGTGCTGATATATTGTGTCGAGAGAATACCTTCCTAGTTAGGAGGGAGTGTTGATGTATTTGTAACTTCGAAATGTATTCATCCGTATATCTGATGTATTGTACCCTGATTTTTATTCCGGGATGTGTCTGTAATGTATTTGAGTCATGTCATACCCTGATGTTCCTATCGATAATTTTCTATAATGTAACAAGTCATGTCAAGTCATTGTGGGTAACCCTCCTATTGGTCAAGGGTTAAAGTCCCCGCTGTTGTGGGGCCCTAGGGTTATTAGACTATCCTAGAGAAGTTGAACCTAGGTGAGTCATTGTAAGTTGGGGCAATAGTACCCACCATTGTGTTAAGGATAAACCTCCTTGTTGGTTGGAGGAGGAAAAGTCCCCACAAGTTGTGGGGCACTAGGGTTATTATTAGACACTCCTAGAGATGTCGGCTCTAGTAAGTAATTGTTAAGTGAAGCCGACATGTTGGAGTGGGTTTCAAGTGAACGAAAGAATATAAATAGAGAGTGAGATTCTCTATTTATAACACACACACACTCACTCATTGGGGCGCATGAGTGAGAGAGGAGAAGCTCTCTCAGTGAGAGAGAGAGAGAGAGAAGCTTTGGAGATGATCTTTATGTTTTCAGGTTTTACTTTTGGTGTTGATTCTATCTCTGAGGAAAATGCGGGGTTTTCACCATTTATGGTTTCCCTGAGGATAAACATTGTGTTCATTGTCTCTTGTGTGTGATTGTTGTGCTTGTTATTCTCTTAGTTAAAGATTCTAATGTATTTCTAGCTTAATGATAAAATTCTAACACCTGATACACTTGGGCAAATTTTTTGAGTATCCAGGCTCCATTGTCAACTATTCATAGTGTTAGTATTACTAGTATTGAAAAATCTTCTTGGAGACAAGTTTCTGGATCTTACCTCCGACGATATACGCGGTGTTGTAGGTGTACCGTGCTCATGTTATGGTCTTGGAGTTTTTGTTGATTCTTCTTCTTCTTTGGATATGGGTTGATACTCTTCTTCTTCATCACAAGATCCTTCATCCACATGTAATGCAAGCTCGTAGTCCTCTCCTCTAGTCGTACTACAACTTCCTCTTCATGTAATAGTATTTCTTCTCTTTATCGACCTAAATATTATTCCACTTCTTAAATAACCAACCTCTAGTTCAATTCTGCTATCTCGAGGGAACATCTCAACTTAGTTTGTGTCATTTTTCACACAATTTTGCTATGACATATCCACCCTTCTATGCATAGTTGTCAACTGTCACATTTGTAAGATTCCTTTTTCACATACGAGCATCTTTATCCAAGTTTCCAAGGATGACAAATATCTTCTGCGGGGTCCTTGAAAATTTTTCCCCTCTACCTCACTATATGAGGTTATTGTATCGACAACAAACTCAGTAATATATCCTTGCAAAATGCTATCCACCGAAAAATCAACAACCCTTGACACAGGGTTGCTCACACTTTTCATTCGTTGAATCAATTGAGGATTCCACTCCATTGGTTCTCCTCCTTGAAATTTTCTTTGTTGGGTTGCCAAATTCAACAACCACTCATGCAACACAATAGGAAATTCAAAAAAGAAAATCTCATGAATATCCATGTATAGATATCGGCCCAACCAATTTGTTGGATTCAACCGATATACTTTACTATATTCTTGTGCAAACTCTAATGCTTTGAAATTCACCCAGTCTTAGATTTCAACCTTCATCAGATGCCACAACATATCCCTCACCAAAATGAAGCATGGTCCCAAAAATGGATCCATTTGTTGGTGTTTGGTCTCTCTTCGACCCAGGTTCAGTCCCTTCTTTGCGCACAAGAAATCCCAAGATATCGTCCCGGCAGAGCAAGGTTCAGTCAGCAACACCTACGAAGAAGATGCAGTATCACCCATGATATCTTTCTATGGATAATTGTCAAAACCAGGTTTCAACAATTTGGTGGGGGATTTCATGTCTCTTGTTCTTTTACCAAGACAGTCAACAGAAGCTGATGGGTGGGGTCTTTGTACTTATTATACAGTTACACTGTGAGACTACTCATCCTTCAATAGACATTATATAAATAAAGCCGATGGAACATAGGTACATTCAAAAATAACATTGTGACATATATATAAACTCATTCATAATAAAATAAATAAACACATATTCATGGTAACAAATATATGTAACTCAAGCACATTCATCATTCACACATTTGACACAGTATCTAACATGGAAACCCATCCAGGAAAAACCACAAAGGTTCTCTTCATCTTCCATGAGAAATATATGTCACCCTTTGGTCTACGCACTAAATGCTAACTCTGTTCTAGATCTTTCTTTCTTATCTATATAGACTTATTTCTCCTCTCATGCTCTCTGACCTTCAGTCACTACTCTTTCTCTACTTGACTCTACTAATGATCCAAACACAACTTAGATTGACTCAAATTATTCTATGACTCTATTGTCAATCCATACACAGCCAGGATCGACTCAATCTGTTCTACACTCATGTGCACTCAGCTGCAGGTTCTTCCACTCCCTCTATGACTCAATACACTAATAGATGACATAAGTCACAGAAGCTAAAACATGAGGCGAAGCTAACTAACCAGGAGCTAAATGACCAAAGGCTCAAAATGACCAAAGAGTGTCTAACATAACTAGAGTCTAACCCGCATGCAGCTTGGGTTCCTCTTTTTATAGATTCTTATATGTCGCTCTCAGCCGAATTCATACAGTTAGCCAACAATCTGTCTTTCCTATTCTATCGACACATGTCGGTAGGCACTAAAGACCTGACTTACAAATATGCTTTCATACATGTGGCTTCCATTGACTCTAGTCGAACTCGTATGCCCGATCTTTCTAAACTGTCACTTTCCAGTCATTACACCACTGCACGTCTTCTGACATGGTTAACTCTGTCGTATCCAACTTCGTTGTCGCAACCTTTCCTTCTGTCGTTGTTTCTCTTCCGTCACTTCTTTCTCCCTTACTACTTCTTCTACCATGTCCTTCCTTCCTTCCGCGACTACTTTTGTCACAACTCCTTTTCCTTCTTCTATTCTTCCTTCTCTACTTCTGTCGCAACTCCTTTTGCCTTCTTGCGGCCTGACTCTTTCCAGACTTGGGGCATAATTTTGCTTATCTTTCCCTAGGCCCAACAACTACTAAAAGGAAAATAGATAAAAAATTTTAACCAATATTTTGTCATAAAATTTTGACATGTATACATGCTTTCCATTGCTGTTGTTTTAACAATATGTTGTGATTGGAATTTTTTTTAGACATTCCTATGGTTGAGTTTGCTCACTGTTGTAGCCATCTTTTCATGTTTGTATAGGTATTGAGTTCACAAATATATGAAGAGTTTGCTTGAAAGAATTCTTGGGTGTAATCTGTATTTTTTATTTTTATTTTTGTGTTTACCCCGTGATGTAATGGTTGAAAATAAATAAATCTGCAATCATATGAAACTAATTTCATAATTTTGAATGAATCATAAACATAGGCTCTATATTTAAAATCTTGTACCTTATCCATGCAAAACATTTTTATTTTAATTTTATATTGCACTTGGCATGGCTCTGATTGCCACAGCCTAAGTTATAGAACAAGTTTACTTTGACGTTGTAGTCTAAGATATGGTTGTACCAACTCTCCAAATAACATGAGTCAAATGGTTGTACCAAGCCTCCAAATGACATGGTAAAGTTCTGGATCAAAACACGTTGATTAATTAATGAATTTCATCCTTAGTTTTTTTTGTTGTAGGCAATTTTTGGCATGTGATATTGATAGCTTGAGTATGAGGAATTTCTCACCCCATAACTGTTCGGTGGCCTTTTGATATAAATATATATGATAAAGAAGAAATCTGAATTAATCATAGCAAATACTACATAAAACGGTCCTGCAATGATGTGGGATGTGATGCCCATTTCTCTTTTCTTAGATTGTTTATGTGTGCATAGCTGAATAACAAAGTTAGCTTGTGTATGCATGCAGCAGTGGGTATACGATATCGTATGCCTAACCACCCATGAATCTGGTTCTGGTTCTGGTTCGAGATACTTCATTTTCGACAGCTTTTATCTTTTTTCATGGTGGCATTTTGGGTTCGAATCATGTGGGGCCATGGTATTCCTAGCAGATGGAAACGCTTGCACTTGAGGATAGAGAAAGATGACAGTGACATTTACCGGAGTGACAGACCTTCGGTGATGCGAGTGACAGACCTTCGGTGATGGGAGGTTTAGACTACTCCATATATAAGTAGTGGTATACAGTATAGACACCATTTTCATTTTAATTTTAAAATGCTATAATATAAAATAAAAATATTATACCTTAAAAAATTGGATCTCTCTTTGTGTTCGTTAGATCCAAGTTTGAGATGGATCTATGCTATTTCTTGTGTGTGTGTTTGTGTGTTGCACCGAGAAAAATAAACCTGAATCTATCAAAGCCATTATATGTGTATGTGTATTTGTTTGTTGCGCCAAGAAAAATAAACCTGAATCTATCAAAACCATTTTATTTGGTGAAAAAAAAGAGTATGGGTAATATAGAAGTTATACATAGAAGGGAGCATAGGAGCAAGTAAGCTATCATAATCATTTTTCAATATTCTTAGGATGTTTTCATGATATAAAGAACATTTTTTTTGTAAGTAAATACCCATGGGTGATTTAAACTCATGAACTTTCATTTACAGCTTCTCATCACAATCACTCATTACCAATTTCTCTAATCCTTGTGGGCTTGAGGTAGAACCTATGTTGCACTGGTCTTGGGGACGGGGGGACGCGGGGACGAGTTTCCGGGATGGCTAGAGTGCACCCCCAATTTTTCAGGGGACGGCAGGTTCGGGACAACAATTATATAATATAAAATTTAAAAATAATATATATATATATATATATTAAAATTTAAAAATAAAAAAGTATTTGCAACATAATATTAAAATAGCTTCCATGAATTTTTATCATAAAACAATGAAACATTTAAACATCAAAACTTCAAAGTTAAAGTCATACATGTTTCCAGCCTTTGATTGAGATAAATGAGTCATAAAAATGAAAAATCAAAACATGATTGCAGCATGTGTTATACACCTGATTGACACCTCTCCGTCCGAGTGCTGACATCCCTCAGGTCGGCACACAAAAGGACACTTATGGATTGAGGTTTGCCTAGTTTCATTATACCTTGGTTGATGATGAAATACATTGCCTATATGCCCAGCTGATCACTTTGCTATTTTGAGATTTTGAGTGCATGCGCGACTATCTCTATTGACATCTCGTGCATCATGCGCGAGTATCATGTTCAGCAGGCCGCGCATACTTGTATGCGCGGGTTGCACTTGTATAGGGTCGCGTATCATGCGCGGGTTGCTCCACTACAAACCCGTGCATAGTTTCCTCAAAATTAATATTTAAAAACACTCGATAATGGAAGGTTAGTTCATTCATTTAACTTAATCTTCCTAATTGCTATAACCTCCCTAACCTTTGAGAACTGCCTCATTTCATCCATATAAATAGAGGCCTTGGGGAGGGTGTTTGATAGTCATACTTGGAGAGCAAAGTTATGCTGGTGGATTTTCTACAGAATATTTGGAGTAGAGAAACTCAGAGTCCTTTGGTGACAGAGGAGTCCCTTGTTCAGACATTGGGTTGTAACCTAAACTCCCTCTATTATTGTCAATAAAGCAGATTACTTCTTCCATATTGTGTTTCATGTGTTGTGGATTGGTAAATGTTTATATTTCATTATAATATGTGATTTTCCTAACCTGCATCTTTATATATGAATCATACTGTATATTGGAAGAATCTTTGTTAACAAGTTGAAGGAGGAACTATCCTGGAGATTTTAGAAGTGAAGCAAAGAGGAAGAAGCTAGCTTGGATCAACCTTCATATATTACAAGTAAGTTCCTGCTACTTTCTTATTTCCTATTTGTGCTTTTAAAGTCATACTGTCTGCAAGTGTTAGAGTATGTTGGTAACCCCCAGACCTAGGTTATTAGGTGAATTATCCATTACAACAGAACTGGCGACTCCGCTGGGGAAGCCAAGTCTGCTTTAGGTCTTTTTCTGTTGTCCTGACCAGTCATTGCTCGAAGTTTTGTTTGTGATCTTTTGTCCTATTTTCTTGCTTATTGTAGCATTTGA
This sequence comes from Pseudotsuga menziesii, assembly GCA_001517045.1. NCBI lineage: Eukaryota > Viridiplantae > Streptophyta > Pinopsida > Pinales > Pinaceae > Pseudotsuga > Pseudotsuga menziesii. The sequence continues at coordinate 251,887 of LPNX010500448.1, read as the reverse complement.
AAGTCTTGGGTCTTTCTCTGTTTTTGAGAAGTTTTCTTACCCATGCGCGGGTTGTCCTTCTAGACAGTCGCGCATACTGAGTTGCATATGCGGGTTGTTCTATAGAACAGTCGCACATCATTCGCGACCTGCACTACTGCACAGTCGCGCATACTCCTGAAAACTATGATTTTTGTGTTGAAGTTTGCTTGTTCTTTGGCATGTTGTAAGTCCTGTTTTCTGTTGAGACTTTCTTTAAGAGTGTTGCAGAGTTGTCTAAGTGTATCAGGTGATCACATTTTAGTGCTTTTCGAAGCCCTTGGGTTCTTTTTACTTGTGTTATTTACTGTCTGCATCTTGAAACTTTTTGGCCTGTTTGGGTTGTTGGTTGAGTGCCTGAGTCTAGATCAGTGATCAGGGTCTTAGAATCTGTCTGTCCAGTCTGCTGTCTGTCAGTTATTGGTTTGCACTTGCCTGTTTAAAAGTTTGCAGTGATCTTTAGGTCATTGTTTGCACCCAAGTTGAGGTCCTGGCCTGCTTCTTTTGCTGGTTTTTAGGTTCTGTTTGTCTGTTAGTTTTAGTTTGTCTTTTTTATATAGTCTATAAGTGTCAAGTCTACTCAAGCATTGCATTTATACATGCACAGTAGTTTTTTGAGCATTTTTTAAGTGAAAAACAAAACATAGTGAATCTTTTGCATTGTAATTTTTGCATTAGAGTAGTGTTTGTTTCAGTTTAAGAAATACTATCTCAGAAAAATACAAAAATATATAGGCTTAGTTTCTCTTTTTGCTGTATATAGTTCATCAATATTTATTTGAAAAAATGAAAAGAAGTTTATTTTATAGTGATAGTTTGCTTTAAATGCACTTTTTACTTTCATTTATTTTTTGCTGAGTCAAAACATCATACAGTTCATCACTACCGCTTCCTTTGAGTAAAGAACAACCCTTAAAATTAAGGCTTAAATTTAAAATCTATTAGTAAGTTTTATTTTTAGGGCCTTCCACCTACTAGATTAGGCTAGGTTTGTGGGCTAGGGAGTGTAAACTTCCCACAAACTATAAACTCAAACGTAGTGGGCCATTCGTTAGGTAAATCCTTGGTTCTACCGCTGTATCTGGGAAGCTTCTCTCAAAAGGGAGTTAAGCACGAGGCCGTGTGGAGGCTTGGACAGAGGGGATAACCCCTCGAATCCTTGTCAAAACATAACCCAGGACTTTTACGCATCTGAGGATTATGTCTAGGCAGAATTTTGGGCTCAGCTACCCTGCTCATGCGTACGAGACCGGCTTGCGACTGTCCCCCCAGACAGTAGGTATTATCAAGGTAGCCTTTAGTCTCTTGTCTTTTAGGGCTCATACACAGGTAAACCGGAAGGTTATTTCTGGTTCACCTTGGACGGACTTGGAAGGTAACCCTTGTGGAAAGTGCAGGAGGGCGGTTGGGTGATTCCTCCGCTTGTTCCTGAGAACCCCTCAAGGACGCCAAGTAACTGTTCATCAGCCTTCTTCATGAAGGTATATCTTTATAGCCTATTTTGATTGCTTGTGACTCTAGGATCTTTTTAGTGTATGCTCTGTGGATCTGCTTGTGTTTAGTCTGACCTTAGGGTGTGATTAGTTAAAGTCTTAATTCTGGAGGACCAACTTAGAAGGTCTAGAAGGTTGAGAAACCTTCCTCCTCTCACACCACTGGAACCTCCACCTTTACCCCAAAGGAGGAGATTAAGCACAGGTGGTTCTTTTGAACCAGTAGGAGTTAGTGAGGTTCTTGGTGAACCTGAATTGATAGCCAACTGCTTTGAATTTGATACAGTCGAGATAGAGGAATTGCAAGCTGACGAGTTTGCAAGAAATTATAATACCCCCTTGACTGATTTGAACGATCCAGTGATCGTGCAGGTTAGGCCTTTTAGTTCACCAGTACTAGGTGTACCTGTAGGTAGAGCTATGTCTTCTGAAGGAGAAAGTTCATTTGTTTTCACCTCAACCCTTCCGGTTGAAGGGGTACTACCTCCCACAGTTAGTACCCCTAGATCTAATTTACCTTCCACACCCTTAACTCCAGCAAGCTGGGTGGTCCAACCACCGGTTTACTCGAACATAGGAAGTATGTCTGGTGATATGGCTACTGGGATTCCCAGTATACCTACAATACCTTCTTCTTTTCCTTACCCTACCCACAGTGGTCCAGTGGGATCCTCGGCCTTTGTCCAAGGTTTCCCTTGTAATGGGGGGCACATACCCCCATCCAATCCATACATAGGTCCACCTCCTGCATATGTAGGCGTGCAGTTTGGGGGCAACACCTCTTATGGTCAAAGCTTCCAAACCCCTATTTCGGTCCCATACACGAGCTCTCCCTTCTCTTTTTTTAGTGGAGAGATACCTGCTCTAGTCTTTCAGACCCCTTCTTCTATGGGGACGGCCCGAACCACTTACACTGCACCTCCCACCCAAAATCCGGTGGCTTACGGATGGAATCTGTTCCAAAGCAACCTCTCCACTTCACAACCGGTGTCTGGGGGAAACCCCACTTTTACTTATGGGAATGTGGGGGCAAGTCCCTCTAATACCCAAGCTAGTACCTCTAGTACACCGGCTAGGACTAAACTTCCCTTTCTGGCAACTTTAAACTTGCCATATTTATCCAAATTGATGAATGATCCGGTGAGGCATGACCCCACGTGGCCACCTGTCCCCACCAAGTTGCCTTCAGACATCCCTAAGTTTGAAGGTAAAGCTGGTGAAGATCCTGGGGCACATGCCACCACCTTCCACTTATGGTGTTCTTCTAACTCATTGAATGAAGATTCAGTGAGACTAAGGCTTTTCCAGAGGACATTGACTAGCACTGCGGCAAAATGGTACATTGAGTTGCCTTCTGCTGCTTTTACTAGTTTCTGGGATTTGGCTACTGCTTTCCTTAGCCACTTTCAGCTTCCAGTCCGATACGATTTCGGAACTGACTTGTTGTTGACCTTTAGGCAAAACAAGGCAACCCACATCTCGGATCACATCCAAGAGTGGAGGAGGCAAAAGAGCCTTATTAAAGCCACCATTCCTCCTGAGTTTCTACTAGAATGGTTCCTTAAATCTTTATTGCCCTATATATCTAAGGATGTTTCCACATCAGGAGTGACTAGTGAGGAAGAAGCCATACTCAGGGCCCAACAGTTAGAATTGATTTACTCACAGTCTGGGATCTTGTACGAGATCATCCCTGAGGCAGCTGGGCCTTCTCATGAGGCCGAGAAACCCAAACCTGGACCCCATGCCGATGGTGTGGTTGGGTCCGTTGAATCTCCCACTGTAGAGTCTTTGACAAAACAACTTCACCAATTGTCTGTCAAACAGTCTACAGCAGAGGCAGCAAAGGCTGCCCCCTCTCCCCAAAATGCAAATGTTTTTGCTCAATCTTCTCAAAAGGGCAATCAGTAGTCTGGCGGGAAGAAGAAAAAGGGTAAAAAAGGAGAGGGAAACCAAAAACAAAACAAGCCTAAACCCGTAAATAATGCTGATGGGGACAAAAAAGATAAAAAGAAAGTCAAATTCCCTTGTAAGTTGTGCCAAGGAGATCATTTGACCCACCTTTGTCCCCTCATGGAACAAGCTCAGAAGCTGTTAAAAACTCAACCAACGGCTGTCCTGAAGGATCCATTTCCCCAAGGGCAGAATTCCGCGTCAGCTTCTACTGTAGCAGGGGGCAGTCAAACTGCTCCTGACCCTAATTATATCAACATGGTTAGATCCTTTACTTTGTTGCAAACCAGGAACAAGAACTATGAGAAGGAGACTCCAGAGACGGGTAAAGCTGTAGGTGAACCTTCCAACCCTTCCAACCCGCTCACTATAGAGAAACCTGCGGAAATAATGCCTAAGTTACCCAAGGGTATCTTTAAGAAGACTTTGCATAATCCCAATAGGGCTGCTTCCAACTACTCAGTGGTTGAAGATCTTGCTCAAACCCCATGTGCAATGTCGGCTTTGGATGTACTACAAAGTTGTCCCGCTCAGCGGGATGCTCTCTTGGCAGCTTTAGGTAGCATGGACTCTTCGAGTCTCACGGCGAAGTTTCCTTTGTCGGATGTCAAAATTCACCTCCCTTACCATGTAGCCTTATCGATCGATGTTGTCCATGGTGGTAATACCATTGGACGAGCAGTTGTTGATGAGGGAGCCTCTACATGTGTCATGTCCCTGGCATGCTGGAAAGCTTTGGGATCCCCAGAACTGGTCCCATCAACCACTCTACTTACTGCTTTCGATGGAAGATCTTTCCGTCCACATGGTATCTTGCCAACTTTCGAGATAAAGCTGACAGGGAAAGTAGTATCTGTTGAAGTTGAAGTGATTGATGCCCCATTGGACTATAATTTGCTTATGGGTAGAAATTGGACTTATGCAATGACTACTATTGCATCGGCTGTTCTTCGTGTCGTGGTATTCCCACATGAGGGTAAGTTGGTTACTGTTGACCAACTTGATTTTACTCGAAAGGGCCGATTAGAGTCCAAGGATTCTAATGTACCATTGGTTGATCAGGCCAAGCCTGCTACGAGCTTGGGGGTTGGAATCTATACATCTTTGATGGGCACATTCGATATTCTAGCCCCTATTAACTATGTCGGTTCCACCAGTGTGGGGAAGTCCATTGCTTCGGTAGTGGATAGGACTGATCCTTGGGTTCTCCCAACCCCCTAGGAACTGGAAGTGCCCTTATCAGCTGTGGAAGTGGCATATTAAGCTATTACCCAATCCACTGTTGATTCCCCTCCAGATCCTCTTACAGTCTCGGACGATCTGGAGGAAGTCTATCTTCCTGCATGGGCAGAAAACTCTTTACATTCCATAGATTGCTTAGATACTGTTTTACCTTCTGATGAAGCCATTTTGGAAGCTATGTGTGGATGTGATAAGATATGTGAGGATCTTCATCACCGCTCCTAATTCCTTCCAAGCCTAAGCAAGATAGAAAACCAAGAGTTCCATGTGAGACTGCCTGGAGATGTTGATATACCAATCAACCCTTTACCTAAGGAAGGAGTGTTTGCCGAGGGGAATATGGCAAACATTTCCGCTACTATACCTATCAATATCTCCGTCAAACCAGATGTCATGGAGAACATCTATATAGGTGCAAACTGCTCTCCGAAGGAGATTGCTATCTATACTGCCCTTTTCAAGGAATTCCACGATATCTTTGCCTGGTCATATGAGGAGATGCCAGGCATTGATCCATCTATTGTCCAACATGAGATCCCTACCTACCCTAATGCCAAACCAGTTCGGCAGAAATTACACCCCGTGAACCCGCGTAAAGCGGCGGCTGTGAAAGCATAGGTTGAGAAGCTCTTGAAAGCTGGTTTTATATATCCTATTGCTTTGACTGAGTGGGTGTCCAACCCAGTTCCTGTAGATAAAAAGCAAGGGACTATTCGCGTTTGTACTGACTTTCGAGACCTTAACAAAGCTTGTCCCAAGGAAAACTACCCCACACCATTTATTGATCAGATCATAGATGCTTGTGCGGGGAGTGAAGTCTTTTCGTTTATGGATGGTTTTTCCGGCTACAATCAAGTCCAAATTAAACCGGAAGATCAACATAAAACAAATTTTATTTTCCCTTGGGGTACATTTGCTTATAGGAAAATTCCCTTTGGATTGAAAAATGCAGGGGCAACCTTTCAAAGAGCCATGAACTTTGCTTTTCATGATATAAAAGCCATTATCGAGCCTTACCTAGATGATCTGCCCGCACATTCTCGCAAGAGGATCCAACATCCAGATCATTTAAGGTTGATTTTTGAGAGATGCAGATACTATCAAATACGCTTGAATCCCCATAAGTGTGTTTTCTGCGTCGAGTCAGGGAGACTATTAGGATTCATTGTTTCCAGTAGGGGCATTTAGGTGGATCCCCTAAAAGTTGAGGCCATTGTAAATCTGCCTCCTCCTTGCAATCTCAGGCAACTTCATAGTCTACAAGGTAAGTCTAACTTCCTTCGACGTTTTATCGTTAATTATGCCAAGATAACCAAAGGTTTCATGCGCCTGCTCAAGCAGGACACCCCATTTGTATGGGATGAAACCGCACAAATTGCGTTCGAGGCATTAAAGAAAGCCTTGTTGTCGGCTCCCTTATTGCGCCCGCCAGATTATTCTAGGGATTTTATATTGTATCTGACTGTGTCGGAGTCTACCATTGGGGTAGTGCTTGTTCAGGAGAATGATATGCTCGTTGAGCACGTCGTTTATTATCTTAGCCGTGGTTTGGTTGAGCCTAAGCTTAAGTACTCCCACGTCAAGAAGTTAGCCTTAGCAGCTGTTTACGCTGTACAGAGGTTACGGCACTACATCTTACTGAGGACCACTACTGTAGTGGCGGATGTAAACCCTTTCCAATATGTTTTATCTCGACGCATTGTTGGGGGAAAATTCAAAAAGTGGATAGTCATTCTCCAGGAGTTTGACTTGGTTTTCCAATCCACTAAATTCAAAAAGTCCTTAGTATTTGCTGAGCTTATAGCAGAGTTTCCTACGGAAGATGATGTAGTGATACAAGATGACTCATTCCCAGATGAGCACATCTTCCTTATAGCCACCTCTGATCCTTGGTACAGAGATATTCTTATATATCTCCAGACTTCGAAGTATCCTGCCGCTTACTCTAGGGAAGACCGGCGTAAGTTACGGCTTCATGCTAAAAACTACCTCATAATAGGTGATACCTTGTATAGAAGAGGGGTAGATTCCGTCTTGCGTTGCTGCCTTACTCATGAGGAAGCGGAGACTGTCCTAAATGATTCTCACAGTGGAGCATGTGGGGGTCATTTATCTGGGATAGCTACGGCCCAGAAAATCTTGCGTTCCAGTTATTTTTGGCCCACAATCTTCAAAGATTGTGTGGAAGCAGTGAAGCGCTGTCATCCGTGTCAGCTTTATACCAAAAAAATGTGGTCACACCCAGCTCCCTTGTTTCTCGTTGTCTCGGTAGGCCCCTTTATGAAATGGGGGATTGATTATATGACATGCAACCCAGCCTCGGCTGGGGGGCACAAATACATCATTGTCGCTGTGGATTATTTCACAAAATGGGCAGAGGCAATGCCTACTTTTAAAGCCGACGGGGAAATAGAAGCTTTCTTCATTTTCAATCAGATTATTGCTAGGTTCGGTATTCCAAAGGTGATTTTCACTGACCATGGCAGTCATTTCCAAAATCACATGATGACTAAACTGACCACCATGCTTGGATTTCGACAAGAACATTCTTCTCCATATTATCCCCAAGCAAATGGTCAGGTTGAGGCTGTAAACAAGACTTTAAAGACCATTCTTAAACGTACTATTGATGCAGCCCATTCCAATTGGCACATCATGTTATACCCTGCTCTTTGGGCTTATCGAACCAATGTCAAAACTGCTATGGGTTTTTCCCCCTTCCAACTCGTTCAGAGGGTGGAAGCTATTACACCGATTGAATGCGAAATCCCATCCTTACAGATAGCTATTCATGTGCTACCGGATACGACTGAGCTTGAAGAACACTTGGTACACTTAGAGCACCTTGATGAGCAGCGTAGAGATGTGCTGACTGCGAACCAAGCCCATAAAAATAGGGTTAAAGCTCAATATGATAAATCGGTCAAGCCTAGGATTTTCTCTGAAGGGGAACTTGTCTTGCTCTGGGACCAAGATAAAGAACCTTTGGGGTCAGGAAAGTTCAAGGCCATGTGGCTAGGACCCTATGTCGTGTCTAAAGTATTGAGTAAAGGCACATATGAATTAGTAGATTATGATGGGAATAAGCTGCCCGAGCCTAGAAATGGGCTCTACTTGAAGAAGTACTACGCTTAGGCCTAGCACTTTTTCTTGTATTTTAGTGTATGTATTTTATGTACATTAGGTTGTCAGTTGTGTTTTTTATACTATCTGCTGGTTGTTGCAGATTTCTTTCGAGATGTATGTAGGTTTTGCTGATGGTGCCAGCCGTCACACTTGTAACCTGGCTTCGGCAGCATGGGTTATCTATTCTCCCACAGGACAGCTTGTTGCCGCGGGAGGCGCTTGCCTAGGTCCTGCTTCTAATAATGTTGCTGAATATAGGGCGGTTATTGAGCTCTTATGGGATGCTGTGTCACACGGTATTACTCAGCTTGAGGTCCGTTTGGATTCCCAGTTGGTAGTTTCCCAGCTCAATCGAGCTTACCAGGTGCGTAACCCTACATTGTTACGTCAGTTTATGAGAATTCGTTCATTGGAAAGACATTTTGAAGTTATTACTTTTAATCACATTCCAAGAAGCCAAAATTCAGTATCTGATGCATATGCTAATTATATCTTGGATTGGCATCTCACACACATTTAATAAAATTATACAGCAAACACATAAAAAAACATTTGTAAATATACTGACAACCAAACACAATATATATAGATGTAAATATCTGTTTATACATAGATAGGTCGAGTCTTATCCGTAGATCTCAAAATATACAAAATATGGATCGTCAATCCATCAAAATGCCATAGAACTATGACTGTCCACCGTGACCACTAGGACTTGGCTGGTCCCCGTGATCTCTATGCCCCCTGGCCTCCTCAGCCTCCTCGGCTGCAGCTGCCTCTACCACATCCCTGTATACCACTACTACCCTAGCTACCCGTCTGAAAAGACGTAGCCAGGCAGGGGGCACCCCAACGATGAACTCTTGCATAGCCGCAGGGAGATGCTCTATCCGTATGGTGGGTACCCGCTCGGTAAGCCTAGTCAGCTTCGCCTCGAGTACCTGGATTAGCCCAGGATCTCCTCTTGCTACGGGACGTACGAAGGTACGTGGGTGCCCTGCAGGGCGGACCGGTCCAATATCTGCATTTTGACGTTTGTTTAGGGTTAGAATCGTACATATGTATATATCATATCATTGAAAAATTTATAAAAATTTAATAATGATAAAAAATTAAAAATACTTACCCATCTCTCCCCATGCTCCTCCTAGAGGGAGGACTAGGTCCGGATCACCTCGGAAATCTAATCCGGCATATGGAAATTGCTCCAATGCTGGCACCTGTCGTTCCCACCATGTGTAGAAATCGTCATCATACATACTCTGTACTACATCTCCTCCTCCGTGACGGAGGAAGATATCACCCCACCTGCTCAGCCTAGGCTGACGTGGATGTCTGACCTCTAAGGGTATCGCAGGGCTCATAGCAGGCACCCTCTCAAAGAAGAACGAGACCAATATACTAGCATACCCGAAGTTCTTCCGTCTCCCTCTCCTGCAATCGGATAATTGCCTCTTCATAAGAGGGGCAATTCCCGAACACCAGTCATATAGAGCGCCTCTGAAACAATCAACCGCCACTCTCATCTGAGTCCTGGTGGCATGATGTAGTCCTGATGCCCCTGAGAGTCTAACAATAGTACTCGTCAATACCTGTAATGTAAAGTCCTGTATGTCTGCGATGTGAATGCTACTGCCCTTCTTCTGTGTACCTGGCCTGCAGAATACGTCAACATAGTTCTGGACACTCAAGGGGTCACCACCCCTGCCAGTGCCCTCCAGGTTCACCGAGGCTCCCCGATGTGATAATCTGGTAATGAAGTAAATGTCCTCTGTGGTAAGCTCCAATGTCTCACCTTGGATGTTGAACATCCCCAGGTCATGATCCCAATAACCAATCAAGAACTCTAATATGCGGACATTGGCCCGCATGGGTGATGTACAAAAAAACTTGAATAGCCCACTATTCCGCAATGCTTGGATAGTAGGCGGGCTTTGGAGAGCCTCTTGGTCCATCTGCTCATGTTCCCGCTCCCTCCACTCCAGTACCATGTTTTCCTGACAAAAAACACATAGTTTGATTCAGTAATTCATCATCAAAATTTCAAAATTTGAATCATTTTCAAAGCATTTATCTTTTGCACAGTATGCGCGACTGTCCATTGGGACAGGTCGCGCATCATGCGCGACTTCCCTATGTAGCAGCCCGTGCATGAAACGCGTATGCGCGAATTTCATGCGTGGCAACCCGCGCATGCATTCTGCCATCTTTTATACTGATGAATTAAATTGAATTGACCATTAAAATTAAAATTTGTTTGGATGAAATTAAAGAGCACAGGGTGTAGATTTACCTGACACTGACGGATCTGAATTCCACCGGTCCAATTGTCCACAACGAGCAATCAAAGATAGAGGGTAAAATGCTCCTTTTTGGTCCAAAAAGTACAATGGTGAGAAATGTTTTGTTTTTCAAACTATTTATAGAAAAATTATTTCGTAAAGTGGGTTTTTTCTATAGTTTGAAACGTCAATTGACTAATACCATCCCTTTTTGTGCCTTGGAATAGGTTTACTAACTATTTCAAAGTGTTTATGCTTCTATAGGGTGGTTTTTGCTCTTCCCAACACATGTTTGCAACTTATCATCCACATTAACCTTAGTATGCAACATTTTGCCACGGACTATGGTATTCCAAACCATTAGTCCCTTGTCTCTACCATTGTTCTTCCGTGGCTAGGATCCCTATTGCATGAGTATCATCTTTATATGCCTTTGCCATCCTTTGGTACTCATTCCGTCACTGTTTCAGGCCCAAGGGTTTCCTCATAGCTATTTTTCATGCCAAATAGAGCTTCATATGAATCTCTTTTTACAAGCTATCCCTTTATAAGATTCCCCACCCTATGGAGTTTCTTTAGGCCTAGGTCTGACTCCTTAAAAATAGACTTGACTACCGAGTAAACTTGTCCGTTCAGGCTCGTTAAGAATATGTGAATGGGCATCCGCATTGGTGGTAGGTTATCTCTTTCTCGGACCGTGCAGAATAATACGAGAAAGGATCACTCTCTTTTCTTCGGAATTGAGAAGAGTATTCTCAGGTATAGGTTTATCACTTTTCCGGACCTGAGGGACTAAATTTACGGAAAAGGAACACCCGGTTTGAGCTTACTTTTTTCTTTTTCGTGCTCTGGACCTAAATATGAAAAAGATTCCGAGTGTACTTTGTGTCTTTGTCATGCTCGTTAAACACTCAAGAACAAAGCAACGAGTTTATTGTTGTAAGCCCCATTTCTCGTAACCAAATGGATCTTTCCGAGTGATCTTGCTTTCCTTCACACTCGTAAAACTCAAGCTATTTATGCTGTTATGGAAGGAGCGTTGGGTAGGTGGTAATTTAACCTTTTTCGGACCTCCCCGACTAAGTACGAAAAAGGTTCACCTTTTCTTCTTCGGAAGTTAAGAGAGTTCTTTTGAGGTTTGTTTTATACTTTTTCGGCCTTAAGAGACTAAATTGGACGAAAAAGGACCCCCCTGGAGTCTTCTTGGCGTTTTCAGACTCTCTAAATATGAAAGCACCAACCGAGCATGTACTAGTTCGGGCTCGTTAAATCCATGAATTAGTGACACTATCAAGCATTATTTTCCCATCTCTTCAAGCTTGTTAAAAAATGAAGAGGGAACCGAGTTGGATTTCCTGGACTCGTTAAAACTTAACAGGGAAGGAAAGGAAGAAATTTTCTCTTGTTTTCAGTAATGGCAGCATGTCATCCTTGAACATAGCACTCTTTGCCTTCCGATATCCATGTTTCAGTGTACATCTGTGTTTAGCTATCACTTTGAGTTTTTTCTCCTCCTCTTGTCCTTTATACATGGGGAATCTGATCATGTCTCCTACATGACAGATAAGTCTAGTTGTCCTATCTATCTGTTATATGCTGCCTTGGGTCGTCTTTGTGTCGTGCTCACTGTTCAAGGATTCTTCCCACTATCTGATTTATAGCCTGATCCAATCACTGTTATATCTGTTATCCATTTCCTTGTGTCTATCTTCTTTTGCCCAGTTCCTAGTCACTCTTGTGATCCGTTGGAGGATCTATTGCCTTCCCTATCACAATATGGTTCCGTTTCAGTACTTCCTGATGACGACGACCTAGAGTTTTGACGATGGTACCTCTGGATTCACTTTCATCATTGGTGAACTCCTTTGCTTCAGTTGTTAATTATCATCTATTGGTTGACAAACTGTTGAATCCTTTCCATGTTAAACTTTAGCTTACCCTTATTCACATGGCTTGGATTGTACTTGGTTCTTTGGGATCCTATATGAAGACCTTAGTTCCTCACTTATGAACTAAGTTGCACAAGACTATGTTCCGTTTCTATATCCAGCCTCCAGATCTTTAAAGACTCATCATTATTATATTGTGGTTTCGATCCACCTTTGTACTATACGTGGTTTTTACCCGTATCATATAATGTAATCAAATATTGTAAAGGAGCTAGTGTTCCAGTAAATTGAACATAGCATCCTCAGATATAGCTTTGTATATGACATTATTATGTATTGGTTTCAGGTACTCCTTCTGCTCCACTGGATTTCTGAGTTTCTCTAGAGTTAGTATTATAATGTATTTCGGCCATCGTTCCCCTCTAACCTCACACATTAGGGGGCATCTGTTATACACCTGATTGGCACCTCTCCGTCCGAGTGCTGACATCCCTCAGGTCGGCACACAAAAGGACACTTATGGATTGAGGTTTGCCTAGTTTCATTATACCTTGGTTGATGATGAAATACATTGCCTATATGCCCAGCTGATCACTTTGCTATTTTGAGATTTTGAGTGCATGCGCGACTATCTCTATTGACATCTTGCGCATCATGCACGAGTATCATGTTCAGCAGGCCGCACATACTTGTATGCGCGGGTTGCACTTGTATAGGGTCGCGTATCATGCGCGGGTTGCTCCACTACAGACCCGTGCATAGTTTCCTCAAAATTAATATTTAAAAACACTCGATAATGGAAGGTTAGTTCATTCATTTAACTTAATCTTCCTAACTGCTATAATCTCCCTAACCTTCGAGAACTGCCTCATTTCATCCATATAAATAGAGGCCTTGGGGAGGGTGTTTGATAGTCATACTTGGAGAGCAAAGTTATGCTGGTGGATTTTCTACAGAATCTTTGGAGCAGAGAAACTCAGAGTCCTTTGGTGACAGAGGAGTCCCTTGTTCAGACATTGGGTTGTAACCTAAACTCCCTCTATTATTGTTAATAAAGCAGATTACTTCTTCCATATTGTGTTTCATGTGTTGTGGATTGGTAAATGTTTATATTTCATTATAATATGTGATTTGCCTAAACTGCATCTTTATATATCAATCATACTGTATATTGGAAGAATCTTTGTTAACAGGTTGAAGGAGGAACTATCCTGGAGATTTTAGAAGTGAAGCAAAGAGGAAGAAGCTAGCTTGGATCAACCTTCATATATTACAAGTAAGTTCCTGCTACTTTCTTATTTCCTATTTGTGCTTTTAAAGTCAAACTGTCTGCAAGTGTTAGAGTATGTTGGTAACCCCCAGACCTAGGTTATTAGGTGAATTATCCATTACAACAGCATGAAATTAAAATATCTTCCAGTCTTTAAAGTTTAAAACTTGAAATTCATATGCAAAAGGAAGAGTCTATCTAAGCATAAATAATAGTTCAAAATGTCAAAAATGCCTAAAATAAAACAGTCACTAATAGTAGTGTCATATGCAAAATGAAAAAATGCCAAAATGCCTCAAGGCAACAAAAAATAATTCTATGAATCAATGCCCACAATAGTATGAAGGTTGAAGCTACTCATAAATTTTGATCCTCTTCATGAAGACTATCCAAAAATGCTTGAGCCCCACTTCCTTCATTATGATCATCATCAATGCCCTGCAACTGCAACTCCATGTCCTCTAATGGCACATTAACCAATCCTGTATGGATGGATGGCCCATTATCATCATCATCAATTTGTGAAGCAACCTCAGGATCTACATCTCATTTTGTTGCTGGTCCCTGTAAATACTCTGGTGTCTTCCTTGTAAGAAGGTGAAGACTACTATGCACATAAACTAGTTTTTTTGCTCTCTTAGAAGTAAGCATGTTCCTCTTAATAGAGTGGATAAAACTAAATGTGGACCGGTTCCTTTATGCAGCTGAGGAACTAGCAACCTGAGATAATAAACGCATAGCAAGAGTACGGATATCTGGAGTCTTGTCCCCATACATCCTCCACCATCCACTAGGACTTATTTGTGCCATACTAAGCAAATCAACTTTTGCAGCTTTGGAGAAAGTGGGGCCACTAATCAATGCAAAATCAAGAAATTTCTCTCGAATTATGGTTGCTTTCTCTTGTGTATAGATCTTTTCTATGGCATCAATGAAACCTTGTTTCACCTCAGGGTCATCTATTGGTGGAACTCTTCCTACTCTCTCCACATACCACTTTGGATTAAGTGCATAAGCAGCCATGCGAAGAGGTGTGTTCATCTTGTTCCACCTTTTTTCTATCAACTTTTGGAGTTCATTAAATAACTCCAAAGAGGGGTCCCTCTCACGAATGGTGGACTTGATCTTTCCAATCATGCTGTCAATTGATTCATATATTTCGCCAAGGCAAGGGGAATCTGAATCTGCATACCTGATTAACTCCACTATTGGAGAGGTGAAAGAGACAATGTATCTCACATCAACCCACCAATCATCATTCAACAACATTTGTCTTACCTTCTTTCCTTGATCTGTTTTGGATTCCCCCCATGCAGTCCACTCAGAGCTAATAACAGTGGAATTTAGGGCCTGTTGCACCTCTAGCATACGGTTAAGAAGAATAAAGTAGGTGGCATACCTTGTATCTGTTGGTTTCAATAACTCCTTATTTGCATAAATCCTGTAAATATCTAGAGAGGCATGGTGGTTGCAAATGAACATTTGCACATCTATTGCATCCAAAATAATGCGATTGTTCCATTACCAATATCTTTGAGTGCATTATTTAAAGCATGCACACAACAAGGAGTCCAAAATAGATGCTTGTACCTTCTTTGAATCATCAACCCTGCAGACCTATAAACTGGAGCAGCATCTGTGATAACTTGAACTACATTTGACGAACCAATCTCCTCAATTGCATCTTTTAATACCTCATACTGAAAGGCAGCATCCTTCATCTTTCCAGAACAATCAATTGCCTTCAAGAAATATGGACCGCTTGGAGAGGTGACAATGATATTCAACAAAGGAATTTGTTGAATATTTGTCCAACCATCCATGACAATTGAGCACCCGTAATCAACCCATGATTTTTGAAGGCCTTCCATAACCCCTTGCATCTTTGAGACCCCCCCATCTAACAATGTTGTCGTTAATTTATTGTAACCAGGGGGTTGAAATGATGGGCCAGCAGCACAAATTTTCACCATCATCTCTTTGTATTGAGGGGACCGGGTGGCATTAAAATATATTCCATGAGCAAAGAAAAATTCAGCAATGGCATCCTCTGCCTCATTCTTGCGTTGTACATTGAACATTTCTGTCACAATAGCACTTTTTTTAGCTTTTCTAGTTGAATTTGAAATAGATACACTGCAACCCTTAGGTGGATCAACTACACTTTTGTCATTGACTTCTTTTAATCCTGAAAGTCTAGGTTTTTTAAAAACAAAACTTTCTTCCTCTACCTCTACAATGCTCCCTGTGGTAGCCATGTGAAGTCTGGTAATTTCAACTCTTTTTTCCAATGGGCAGGAGTATCCCTTTACTCCATCCCCTGGAATGGCCAAAAGATGATGGTAAACTCTGGTGTAGCTGCCTTTAAATGTGTGATTACAGATTTTGCACTGCCATTCCTCTGAACCGCCACTATTTTTTGTTAATGTATATGTAACTTCGGAATGTATTCTTCCATGTATCTTATGTATTGTAACCCGATGTTTATTCCGGGATGTTTCTATTATGTATTTGAGTCATATTGTCTTGCCCCGATGTTCCGATCGGGAGGATTAATAATGTAAATAAGTCATATCAAGTCATTAGGTAAGTCCCCACAGTTTAGGGGCACTTGAGTTATTATACACTAATTAAGGTGTAGGCTCGAGTAGTAATTATTAGGTTGAGTGCACTTCAAGTCAACGGAATAATATAAATAGAGAGTGTGTGTCTCTA
>LPNX010500448.1:202270-230663 GCA_001517045.1 Pseudotsuga menziesii | reverse complement strand
ACTATCTTAGAGGAAGTTGAGGGGTTTTCTCCATTTATGGTTTCCCCTCCTAAAATCTTTGTGTCTCTTGTCTCTTATGATGTGCTTATGTGATTGCTGTACTTGTTATTCTCTCAGTGAAAAGATCTTATCATAATGCTAGCTTAAATGATGAAAAACTAACATTTTTTCTCTTATTCTGGGTGATTTTGTTGACATATTGTAGCAATGGTTTCTTTCTTCACATTGATTGTGGTAGAGTTTTCAGTAGGTCATGTTTTTTCAAACTCTGATTTAGTAGCGGGAGTGTTGATGTCCATTTATATGATAGTGTGAACTTTGAAGCTTAGTCTGAAATTAAAAAAAAAAATGAAAAATGAAGTTGAATCAAGATGCAATAAACTCATAAAGTTTAGTAGTTTACTGTTTTAACTTTCAAGTTTCAACAAAAAATATAAAAATAAATACTAAATTTCTTCAAAAATAAATATAAATATAATTTTTTTTAATTAACGTACCTGTAGCATGTTGTTGATCACCCAAGAGGCAGTGGGAACTTGGATGAGCTCTGCAAACCACACGAGATGAGGACGAGCTTTGCAAATGCCAAACCAAGAGTTCAGGACTATCCCTAAATCACGATTTCGGTCTGCAAACATCGAGATAGTCTGGAATCTGCACAGTGAGGCCGCGGGTGCGAGCTAAAGCACGAGTCTTGTTTCTTTGGGTTGACTTAACTCGGATCGGGATAGTCTGGACTCTGCAAAGTGGAGGCCGCTGGTGCACAGTGAGGCCGCAGGTGCTGAAGTTGGAGGCCAAATGGGTTGGAGCTGGAGGCTACCGTCGTTGGAGCAGCAGCGTGGAGTAGACTGCATACGATCGGTGATTAGAGCAGCAGCGTTGGAGCAGACTTATGTTTGCAGACTTTCGATGTTAGAGCAGACCGACGATTGTAGACAAGGGTAAAAAATATCCAGTGTTGGAGCAAACGAATGGTAAAGACATTCACGGTAAGGTGGGGGCGAGTTAGGATAGTAAAATTATATGAATAGGGTTTTATTTTATAACGTTTTTGAATTTTATTTTAGGTTTTAATTTGTAAATTTGTAAATTTTAATTTTTTGTTTTTTATAATTTTTTTTAATGTGCAAAAAAGGGGACGCGTGGGAGTCCTTGATTGGTCGGGGGACTTTGGGGATGTCCCCAAAAAGTCCTCGATTTTTGGGGGTACATTTAGGGGACGGCAAAAGAGTCCCCGACCATTTGGGGACGTTTCCAAAATGTTCCAAAGTCCCCGGAACCCCGGAACGCAGGGAACAGGCGAAAATTTTGGGGGGGACAGGTCCCCGTGCAACATAGGGTAGAACACTTCTTAATATTGTTATTTTGTATAAATTTGAGTAACTTGCTTCACATTTGAACTTTTAACTTATTTTGCTTTTAATCTGGGTTACAATAAATCTTTCTTAAGATAAAATTAAGCAAGTGGGGTGTCACCATGAGGGACTTTAATCAATAAATTTGTGCCAAAAATACATAACGAGATATGCTTATTGATGTTGTTTTAGACCAATCAATTGTAGTGCAAGTTTTACTTGATGTAGAAAGTATATTTAGATTGTCTATTTTGTTGGTAAAATCCTTCCATAAGCTTTGCTCAAGAAGGGGCATATGGAAAGTATAAAGCGAATAGTTTGATACTACCCAAAATATGTCAAAGGGTTTATTTCATGTATTTTTTAGGTTGGATTATTTATTAATCAAATCCTCGCTCATAGATCTTAGTTTTGGAGGAACATTACATGGTTGTTTGTCAATGTTAGCACTCGGAATGTACCCAGGTTGTAGAATGTAAATCCCAAGGTAACAACATAACCAATTTAAGAAATAAAGTTGGCCTCTTCCTTTCTAGAGAGGGATCTCTCACTGATTTTTAATAGGGCCAGATATAAAGAATAACATAAATTTTCCGAATGAGTTTGTGGTTGAAACAAGGAAAGTGTACATTGGGATATGGAGTCACAAGTATTTTTATGAATCACATAACTGTTTGCATGGGAAAATTCTACAAAGTAAAGATAGTACTCAGTTACAGTAAAAAAACAGTTTGTCTGGTGATAAAGAAGAAACAAAGACAGTCCATTAATACAGAGCACTGAAAAGATGAATTTTGCATCAAATTTGGTAAGAAATACTGGTGAATACCTGAAACAATAGCCAGAGCATAAAAATATGAATTCTAAACTATTACACACTCATTCCAGATATGAAAGAACACATAATGGCAAGTTTAACAGGAAATACATGCACATAAGAAGGGAAATAACAGACTGTAACTACGAAATAGACATAAATCTTTGTAGCAACAAGCTAGCATTCGGCTCTACGATTTTATTAACGATAGATCTCAAAATGAATAACACAAAATATCACGGGTTCCAACCTCATCTTCCTCTATTGAGTCTATATTTATAGTATCATGGGCTCCCGAGACCAACCTCGAAATAGAGCCAAATTCAGTAACAACGTGGGAACCAAAATCCTAACAAATTCTTGAGGTGGCAGATTTTCCATGATCACAAACAATTTGGGAAAGCATGTGATGATGCGCATGCTTGATCAAAACAACAATTATGGAATCTAGGACTCAGCTTCGCTTGAAGAAAATGATAGTTCAGAGCGTCTATGGGCAGCCTGCAACTATTTCCTTCATCCCATCATCTTCAATCAGTGATATAAACCTCAGCCATAGATCTTGATCTATGAGAAATATTAACCATCCAACAATGCATCCTTTATCCAATTTCGCAATCTACCAACTTGATAAAATTCCTGCTCCTTTCCATTGCGAAATCGATTCTGACCATAGATCACAAATCCTCCAAGATATCTGCCATCCAATCCTGCTGGGCCTACCCAATTTCGCAGTCCCCCATATTGATTAACTTCTTGCTTGTTCCCATTGCAAACTAATGTGGGCCATAGATAAAAAAAGTCGCATAGAACCCCGCCATTCAAAAGTGCAGGGTCTATAGGATTTCGCAGCCCCAAAATGTTTTATCTTCCATGCATGTTTTGGTTGTGAAATGCACACCCATCGTAGATCTCTTCCACCCAAAATCATGACCGTTGAGATGTGCGGGTCCTACCATAGTTTTAAAAACCGGTTGAACCAGTTTCAAAACTGGTTGGTTCACTAGTTCGGTACCAAACTGGTTCAAACCGGCTAGTAAATTGGATCAGTGACCGGTTCATTACTGAAATGTCCATTTTAGACACCAAACCGGTCCGGTTCAGTCTGAATTGGTCTGACCAGTTGAGTTATGACCCAAACCGGTCGATTTTTGTACAGTAAACATGCTATTGTTGAGCAGGTTTATGTAGAGTATAGAGATAAAGCAAGATTCAATGAGAGTCCACGATTGAGAAAATCCGAGAGATGCATGCAAGATCATGACTCGCATCAGTCTATTGGAGGATATTTTATGAACAACAAAACCCTTTTGATGTGCATACAAGGATGTAAAAACCCTCACACAACTCCAAATATAATAAACAAAGGATATTCATCACAACAACATTGAAGGAAATCTCGGAACCAACATTTTAATGCTGGGACAAATAGGTAGAATGTTCTAGTTGCTCGACAAGATTCTATTGGTCCAAATGTTGTATATCACAAGTTAATGTGATAAACAAATCCTCACATACTTCCTACCTTCCCCACCCCCCTGACCAAAGATTACAAGCTAGATCAATGCTTCAAACAAACTTCCTTGAAAAATTGATAGTACCCTCATGGGTCTGTAAGTATCAAACTCAAAACTACAAAAGTTTTGTGTAGCAACCTGGTATGCTCTAATACTAGGAAATAAACTATGCCCAGATGACAGAAACTTAGCATGAGCATAAACTCAGGACATGAAACTCACATTCTATAAATTCTTGTACTCCCATGGAAATTTCATGACAAAGGTGAATTATTTATAGTGCAAAAGAACTAACTTGAGAGACATCTAAGATATTGCTTTACTAAATTTAGGATGGACCCTTCAACCATATTCACACCTTGAGGGACAAGGTTCTCTTACAACCCAGTTGGATGAGTTTGTAACATGTGTTTGTGACTCCAGACTCCAGTATTGTTAATGTAATTGTAACTTTGGAAGATATTCACTTGTATATTTCATATTGTATTGTACCTTGACGGAGATGTTTATTCCTCCGATCGATAGAATCATTATTGTAATTAAGTCATGTAAATTCATTGAGGTTAACCCTCCATTATATGTTGGGGCATTAGACCCTAGATTTAAGTTGTATTGGGGTTATTAGACTCTCCTAGAGAAGTCAGCCTCGTAGGGAAGAAGTCAAGAGGAAATTAGGTATAAATAGAGAGTGAGACTCTCTATTTGAACACACTCACTCACTCATCAATTGCACATGAGAGAGAGAGGACAAGCTTGCACAAGGGAGAGAAGAGAAGTTGTCGGAGGTCATCTTTGTACTTTTGGGTTTTACTTTCTCTATTGGTGCTCATTCTATCTCTGAGGAAGTTGCGGGGATTTCTCCTTTATGGTTTCCCCGAGGAAAAATAGTTGTCTCTTGTCTCTTGTGATTATTGTTGTGCATGTTAATCTCTCAGATAAGATCCTAGATCATATTGATTAAATGATAAAAATCTAACATGGTATTAGAGCTTACCTGAGAAGAAGACATTGTGCAGCTGCGAAAGCTAGGGATTCTTATTTTTTGGGTCTCCCTACACAAATCATCATGGAAAGGAGGCTAGGCTAACTCTCCTTTGAAGGGAGCATATTCCTATCGAAGCAGAATCTGATTTTGAGCATTTTCAATTTTTGGCATGTCACTACTACGGAAAATTGGGGCTTTTCACAGAAGTGGAAGTTTTGAGTAAACCTGAAATATGATAGTTCTCCTCTTCAAAATTGAAATTTAGAGACCAAGATCAAAATTTTTGGTTGGGTAAAAATATGGGAAAGTTAAACCCTAATTTGACCTCGGACCAGAAAACCAGCATTACAGAAGATCAGCTCCAGATCCAGTCCAACAATCTCAAATTGATAAGATCTAAATATTTTGTATTTCCATTTGAGGTTCTCATTAAATATGTCTCACCACACCAAGCTCAAGGATAAGCTTGAAGGAGCTGATAACTTCCGAGCATGGAAGTACAGGTTTTCACTAGTCCTTGAACATAATGAATTAGACTCCTACATAAATGAAGAGGTTCCAGATCCATAGGGAGATGAGGATAAAGCCTTACATAAGAAGAACTTGGTTAAGTCCAAGAGGATTATTGCTAATTCTATCAAGGATCATATTATACCACAAGTGTCTTCCTTAAATACACCTAAAGAGATGTTTGATTCCCTGACTAAGCTATTTGAAGGAAAGAATATAAATTGAAAGATGACTTTACAAAATCAGCTCAAGAATGTGAAGATCCAGAATGCAGAGACCATACAGTCATTCTTTACAAGGGTCTCTCAAATCAAGGAACACCATGAAGCCATGGGAGAAGACATAGAGAATGGAGAATTTGTGATGACAACCTTGAATGGTCTCCTTAGGTCATGGGATTCCTTTATTCAAGGAATTTGTGCTAGAAGAAAGTTAATCACTTTTAGTAGGTTGTGGGAGGAATGCTCACAAGAAGAAGCTCAAATTGTATCTCAATAAGAAAAGATGGGAAATGAAGATCAATCTCTCACAGCACACACCAAGAATAATAGAAGGTAACACTCTCATCACAAGAAATAAAAACACCACCACCAGAATCAGAGGGAGAACCCTAGAAGACCCATGAAATATCTATCTAATGTTAGATTCTATACTTGTGATGAGAAGAGACATTTCTCCAGAGATTGTCCTAGAAATAAAGCTATCTCTCACAAGAAGAACAACAACAAAAGAAGACATCATGCTCACACTGTAGAGGATGATGAACCCCCTAGGAAGAGATACAAAGAAGAAAATGAAGATTCTTCAAGCGATGAAGAGTATGTTTTGATTTCTTCCCTCACAGGAACTATTACACATGGAAGCAATTATTGGCTCATAGATAGTGGGGCTTCCAATCATATGAAAGGATTCAAATAATCCTTTGTGAATATATCTGAACATGAGTCACCCCACAAAGTGAAACTTCGGGATGACTACCAATATCCTATAAAAGGAAGTGGTGAAGCCTCCTATAATCTAGACTCTAGAAAGTCTATGAAGATGAAAGATGTCTTGTTTATACCAGGACTAAAGAAGAATCTTCTCTCCATATCTTCATTGGATGCAAAATGTATGAGGGTTGCATTTGTAGATGGCCAAGTTATTATATGGCCAAAGGGAAAGACCATATATGATGCAGTAGTGATTGGAGAGAAAGAGGGAGGCTTATACAAATTGAAGGGCCAACCAGAACAAGATTTGGTCCATGACTCAGTAGAGCCAAGTGAACTTTGGCATAGAAGGATTGCACATGTGCACTATAGGGCACTACCACTTGCAAGAAAAGTTGTTGAAAGTCTTCCAGAAATCCAGGAAAAGCATGAAGGCATTTGCAAAGGATGTGCGAAAGGAAAGAACACAAAGAATACATTTCCAAGTAGCGAGAGCAAGGCAAAAGGAATCTTGGAAATTATCCACTCCAATGTATGTGGTCCGATGTCATCTAGTTCATTGAGTGGGTATGTATATTATGTTTCTTTCATTGATGATTTTTATAGGAATACATGGATATATTTCTTGAAGAACAAAGATGAAGTATTCAACAAATTTAAGGAATTCATAGCCCTGGTAGAGAATCACACGGAAAAACAAATCAATATTTTTTGATCAGACAATAGCGAAGAATTCACATCAAGAGAATTCAAGGAATTATGTAGAGATTCAGGGGTTAAGAGGGACTTGACCACTCCATACACTCCACAACAAAATGGAGTTGCAGAAAGGAAGAATATGATGATTATGGAAGCAACAAGAGAAATGCTCCATGATCAAGATCTTCCCATGCATTTATGGGAAGAAGCTGCAAGAACAATTGTGTATGTACATAATCATACTCCACACAGAGTACTGGAAAACAAGACACCGAAAGAAACTTTCTTCAATGAGAAACCAAAATTCAGCCATCTCAGGATATTTGGCTAACCAATGTACATACACATTCCAAAGGAGAAAAGAACGAAGTCAGACCCTTCAGAAAAGAAGGGCATATTTGTGGGATATAGTGAAAACTTGAAGGCTTACAGAATATACTTTCTAGGATACAAGAAGATCGATATCAACAGGGACGTGAAATTTGACGAATATTCAACATACAACAAATCCAGAAAACTAGCTATTGAAGACATTAAAGAACTAGAAGTACCCAGCATATCCGAGATACAACAATGAATGAAGCAAATCCAGAAGAAGATCAAGAAATAGAAGAACCTCAGGAACCTGTAGATCCAACCCATGAGAATAATTCTCACAAGTGAGGCTATACTAGGTGCAGAGAGATATGGTGCTCCAAAAGGAATGCACTTATGTAGCCCTATTGTGCGACATCATTGACAAAGAACCTTCCAACTATGAAGAAGAAACAAAAAGGAAAGAATGGAAGGATGCGATGATCGAGGAGTACCAGTCAATCATGAAGAATGATGTCTGGGATGTGGTCTCGAGACCATAAGGGGAGTTTGTGGTGACTTCCAAGTGGATCTACAAGATCAAGCATGTTGTAGATGGCAACATAGAGAAACACAAGGTGAGATTTGTGGCACGTGGTTTCTTTAAGAAGGAAGGGATAAATTATGAAGAAACATTTGCACCTGTAGCCATATACACTTCCATCAGATCAGTACTTTCTCTGGCTGCAGTTATGAAATGGAAGATAGACTAGATGGATGCAAGACTGCGTTCTTGAATGTTGCAGTGGAAGAGGAAGTATATGTGGAGCATTCACTCAGATTTGAGACACATGATAGGGAGAATCATGTGTGCAAATTAAAGAAGGCCTTGTACGGTTTGAAATAGGAACCCAAGACGTGGTACGACATGATTGACAAATTTATCACTAGTTTGGGATTTACCAAGAGTAAAGTTGATTTCAACCTTTACTACAAGGTTGAAGAAGGGAACCCAATGATACTTCTACAGTATGTAGATGACCTATTTATGACAAGTGAGGATGGGTTGATTGTTGACACAAAGAGGAAGCTTGTTGGAAACTTTGAGATGAAGGACTTGGGTATGATGCACTACTTTCTAGGCATGGAGGTGTGGCAAAGTGCAAATGGAATATTCCTTGGTCAAGGGAAGTATGTAGTGGAGAACCTAAAGAGGTTCGAGATGATGGACTGTAAGGCCATGACCAAACCTAAGGCATCAAACCTGAAGCTATTAAGTGATGCTTCATCAGAATTGGTTGATGCAACAATGTATCGTCAGATGATTAGATCCTTGATGTACTTGATGAATATGAGACCAGATATTTGCTTTCTTGTGAACACATTGATCTAGTTCCTGATGGATCCAAGACATGTTCACTTGATTGCCGCAAAGCATATTTCGAGGTACCTAAAGGGTACAGTTCATTATGGGCTCAAGTATGATGTGAATCAAAAGATTAACCTGGAGGGTTATGTGGATTTGTATTGGGAAGGTAGGGCCATTGATAGGAAGAGCACTTTGGGGTACTGCTTCAATATGGGATTAGGTGTGATCTCTTGGTTTAGCAGGAAGAATTCATGCGACACTAAATACAACCGAAGCAGAGTATGTCACAGCTTTTTCAACTAGTTGTGAGGTAGTATGGCTAAGGAAGCTATTGTCTAATTTGTTTGATCTCCAGTTGAATGCTACTTGTATATATTGTGACAACCAAAGTTGTGTGAAGTTGTTTGAGAACCCAGTGTTCCATGACAAGTCGAAGCATATCAAGATCAAGTATCACTATATTAGGGATATGGTGTAGAGAGGAGCAGTGAAGCTCCGGTGTGTTGCAATGGATGAGCAGATAGCCAATGTATTGACCAAGTCGGTAGCCAGAGTGAATTTTGAATACTTCAGAGAGAAGCTTGGTGTACTTCAGATCGAGGTTCCTTCCAAGGGGAAGTGATGAGTCTGGAAGACACAGATCCACATAGGATTTTCTGACATGGTGGTAGGTTGGTCCTCCCATGGTAGTTGATGTAATTGACGGGATTTTTCGACATGGTGGTAGGTTGGTCCTCCCATGTTCGTTGATGTAATTGCTGATATTTTTCGACATGGTGGTAGGTTTGTCCTCCCATGGTCATTGATGTAATTGCTCAGAGCTTTTCCAACATGGTGGTAGGTTGGTCCTCCCATGGTCATTGATGTAATTGTTGAAGCTTTTCCAACATGGTGGTAGGTTGGTCCTCCCAAGGTCATTGATGTAATTGTTGAGCCTTTCCCGGATGGTGGTAGGTTGGTCCTCCTATGCCAGTGGATGTAAGTGTTGTGTTATGTGCATTTGGGCTATGCTCCATGTGACGATGAGATAATATGAAGATGATAAGGTAACAATAGGGTACACAGGTTTTGCAAGGAATGTAATCAGTCCTGGGATGCTCCTTCAGGTTTTGCAGTGGCATATAATTAGTCCTGGGAGATCCTGCAGGTTTTGAAAGAGGCATATAATAAGTCTTGAGATGTACCTACTTGATGGCTTGATCGTAGAGATGATGAAGACCTACATGGAGGCTAGGCCTACATCCAACATGAAAAGGGCTGGCTCTGTAGAACTTCCTATGATGAGTAGATTCGAGAGATAGCACCATTTGATCGAGATGATGAGAAAAACAACAACAGTGATGATGATGATCCAACATTTAAGACTTGTGCCTATATGTATTGATGTCTATGTCAAGAGAATACCTTCCTAGTTACAAGGGAGTGTTAATGTAATTGTAACTTCAAAATATATTCACTTGTATATTTCATACTATATTGTACCCCGACGGAGATGTTTATTCCTCCGATCGGGAGAATCATTATTGTAATTAATTCATGTAAAGTCATTAAGGTTAAACCTCCATTGTATGTTGGGGCATTAGACCCCAGTGTTAAATTGTATTGGGGTTATTAGACTCTCCTAGAGAAGTTGAACCTATAGGGAAGAAGTCAAGTGGAAATTAGGTATAAATAGAGAGTGAGACTCTCTATTTGAACACACACACACTCACTCATCAATTGCGCATGAGAGAGAGAGGGAAAGCTCACACAAGGGAGAAAAGAGAAGCCATCGGAGATAATCTTTGTAATTTTGGGTTTTACTTTTGCTATTGGTGCTCATTCTATCTCTGAGAAAGTTGCGGTCTTTTCTCTTTTATGGTTTCCCCGAGGAAAAATATTTGTGTCTCTTGTCTCTTTTGATTATTACTGTGCATGCTATTCTCTCAGATAAGATCCTAGATCATATTGATTAAACGATAAAAAATCTAACAAGTACACTTTGTGCCATTCTGATATATTAACTCTTATATGGTATATACATGAGCAGATTTTGGTTATTTTGTCTTCAATGCCTTGGAAGCATGGATTATAATATTGAAAATGTTTTTTTTCTTTAAAATTTAAATATTTTATGTATTTTTTAGCAAACTGATTCATTAAGTTCAAATATGTCATTTCATTATCGATTCAAATTATGATTCCGAGTTGACCCTCAAACCGATTTCGAGTCCAATTCTGATTTTTAAAAATATTTGTCCTATAGGATTTCACGGATGGAGAAACTTGATTTCCCCATGCACTTTCGATCTGTGGAATTAACCTTCTCCGTAGATCATTAGAGGGCGTAGATATGGGCCGTTGAAACCTATGGCCCCTATCAAATTTCGTCGATTTCAAAAGTTGATCACGGTGTGCAAGTTGGATTGGTGGAATCCATCTCTATCATAGATGTAAGACCAAGGGTAATTTGGACCGTTGAAACCTGTGCCTTGTACCAAATTCCATTCATCTGGAAAGTTACTTTCTTCATGCAAGTTCTGGCAGCGAAATCCACCTCCACTGTGGATATTTGTCTATCATTGATATGGGTCATTGAAATCTATAGGGCCTACCAAGTTCTGCATATTGGGAAGTCTACTTAACTTGTGCACATGTTCCCCTTTTCCGCATCATCGATCTTAGACAGAAAATTTTCCAGCCGTTGATCTGAGATCGAGCTACGAGTTGCGGAAAGCGGACACTAGGATCTATGCTTTCATGATGCTGAATTTTTATGTTTCCGCTTTCCGCCCTTCTTTCCGAGCTGTTGAACTTAGGTGAAATATCTCCCGACCGTCGATCCCATGGAAAGTGGGATTCCAATCTTTTTATAACCAAAATTTTGTATTTTCGCTTTCCAATTTCTGCCCTTTTAGCTCCTTTCCGAGTCGTTGATATGTGTGAAAACTCTCTGAACCATAGATCTTGGACTGTGGAAAGCGAAAGTCGGGCTTACCACTTTTCATAACCAAAACTTGTCTTTTCCGCTTTTTCGCTCCCAATTTCTCCTTAGCGGAAATGATTTACGGCCTTTGATCTTCTCCACTGTGTATCTAGGCCATTCATTTGTTGTCACCATTTAACATGGAGCGAATTTATTCATTCTTATTCATTAGCAAAGCTGAAAATTGGAAATTTTCAATTATTTTGTATTTCCAACTTAGAAATGATCCTTTAAAATACCCAAAGAATCTCATTAGCATTCATTAAGGTCATATGATAATAAAATTTTCAAACCTTATTCCTCCATTTACTAGCCAAATCCATTTCCAACTACTTGCCCAAAAATAGTGCTAACAACTGGCTCCAACTAGGGATGTTATCCTCCTTGTGAGGTAGCAAAGAACCTCGTAGACCAGGTGCCAAATCCATTGGGTTGCTCCCAAGATTTCCTGAAATCCCAAGATGTTTTGAAAACAAAAAATGAACTGATGCTGAAACAAACTGAAAAAATTAGTGAAAGAAATGCTCGCCATGTCGAGCTTATTCACACCTACCTACCCTACTTACTAAGCATCAATTCCCAGTCAAGAAACTTCTGATTTCTAGTGAAGCCAATCAAGCAAAATGATCCCATAAACCAAATTTATCCTCATGCTTAATAAAAAATGAAAAGGAAGAACTTAATGGAAAAATATTATTATAAAGGGATTGATATTTACTATAGAGACATAACCTGCCATTACCACTTCAAAACATTTCCACATATCCAGCCACTAGATCATGACAACCTGCAAATCTTTCTGTTGTTTGTCTTCGATGACAAGTCCGCTCCAACTGCAACTCCTCCAACACCCTGCCAAAATGATCTTCAAGAAAACCGTGCAAGGAATTCTCATGACAATTTCTAAATGGGATGTCAACAAAAATTTATGCATTCACAACTTCGTTATTTTTGTGTTTTTCAAAAGAAATATTATTCTGATCATCAAGTAAAATAATTTCTCCTTGACATAAAATTTTTGATTTTGAAAAACATAAAGAAACTTCCCATTTAGAATCCTCCTCTTCTTCTTGGTGATCCAATCTATTATTGCATTCTGCTGTTTCTTTAGGTGCATTATCCAAGTAGTCATCCTCATATTCATCATATATAGGGACGCTGAAATCTTCTTCAAAAATATTACTAACATAGTTTTCAACATGCTCATTTCATTCTTCATAAAGCAAATTAGTATGACCTTCTTCCTGTACATCACCTTCCTTCTCATCATATACATGTGAACTAAAATTTTCTTTAAAACCACCACTAACAGGGTTTGTAATAGGATGATTGCATTCTTCATAAAGCATATCATGTCTTTGAATAAATTGCAATTGTGAAAGGGTAACTACTGATTGAATAGGGGAAACCTCTTCTAGTAACAAAATTTCAGGGCTTGAAATATATGAGGAACAATCTGATTGATATTCCCAACTTCCTTCTTGGCCACACAGATACTGACAAGAATTCTGTAAACTATCATCAGTTTTAGGAAAAGAGATATAGCTGGTTGAAATAGAGCTTTGGCTTATGTCAAATTCAGTCAAGGATGACATTACCAACTGCTAAGAATTTTCTTACATATCATGGAAATTGGTTTGTATTTATTTTTGAGCCGAGTATTCATATAACATTTATAAAATATCTTCATCCATTTACTGATCATCACCATATAATTCTTTCCAAATTTTAATGAACTCTCTATCATGCGTGCAATAGTCTTGAATTAGTAGCAAAGAAGGATATTGATCTTTAAAATGTTCATGAAATTTTTTATGGATGTCTCTAAGGGAATATAAACTTTATGCTGGTAATCCCTCATACAATGACCTTTCATTTCCTTTTAAACTAACCATGCAATTCAACTCCCAACTTATATATATGCTTATGAAATCTAACCAAATGAAGGGCAGCATCAACACCATTTTGATCTTTGAATCTTGGAAGATATGTTTGCCAATATATATTAGGTATTCTATTAGAAAAACTTGAAAAGTGAGCACGATTCATAGTAGCATACCTTACAGCTATGGAACTCATCTTGATGATGAAGAAACTGAATCAACTCCTCAAAAATTGCAACCCCCTTGACAGTGGAGCTGCCATAGAACATTTTGAAGACAATTCTTTGAAGGTGGAGTCGCCAGGTGAAGGCTGCACAATCTTCTTGATGTTTGACTATTGTTCACCATCAACAGTTAAATATGAAATTATCGAATTAATTTTTGTTTCCTCATGTATGTGACCTCCTGGAAGCCAGGATGCCTTCTAAAATATTTCTCAAAATCAATCTGGAGTCACCAAGGAAAATATACAACCATTTTCAAATGCAAAAGTCTTTGTTTTCCCACAGAAACCCTTTCTTCTAGGAATCTTGTTCGTCTCTCCTAGGGCTGATTTGCACTTTCGTCCCCGGCAACAACGCCAATTTGTTAGCACTCAGAATGTACCCATGTTGTAGAAGGTAAATCCCAAGGTAATAATAGAATCACTTTAAGAAGAAAAGTTGACCTCTTTCTTTCTAGAGATGGATCTCTCACTAATTTTTAACAAGGCCATATATAAAGAATAAAATAAAGTTTTAGATTGAGTTTGTGGTTGAAACAAGGAAAGTATACATTGGGCTATGGAGTCACAAGTATTTTTATGAATCACAGAACTGTTTGCATGGGAAAATCCTACAAAGACAATATGGTACTCAGTTACAGTCAAAAATAAGTTTATCTGGTTATAAAGAAGAAACGAGGACAATCCATCAATACAGAGCACCAAAAAGAGGAATTCTGCATCAACTTTGGTAAGAAATATTGGTGAATACTTGAAACAATAGGCAGAGCATAAGAATATGATTTCTGAACTATTACACACTCATTCCATATATGAAAGAGCACATAATGGCAAGTTCAACAGGAAAGACATGCACATAAGAAGGGAAATAACATACGGTAACTACGAAATACACATGAATCTTTGCAGCAACAGGCCAACATTCGACTCTGCAATTTTATTAATGATAGATATCAAAATGCATAACACAAAATCTCACAGGTTCCAATATCGTATTTATCTATTGATATATTTATAGTATCATGGGCTCCCGAGACCAACATTGAAACACATCCAAATTTAGTTACAACGTGGGGATTAAAATCCTAACAAATTCCCAAGGTGGCAATTTTCCATGATCACAAACAATTTGGGAAAGCACGTGATGATGTGCGTACATTATTAAAACAACAAATATGGCATCTCGGACTCAGACTCGCTTAAAGAAAATGACAGTTTAGAGTGTCTCTGGGCAGCCTCAAATGGTTTCCTTCATCCCAACATCTTCAATCAACGAAATAAACCTTAGCCATATATCTTTATCTATGAGAAATCTTAACCGTCCAACGATGCAACCTTTAGCCGATTTTGCAATCCGCCAACTTGATAAACTTCCTACTCCTTTCTATTACGAAATCAATTTATACCATAGATCACAAAACCACCAAGATATTTGTCGTCCAATCTTGTTGGGCCTACCCAATTTCGCAGTCCCCCATCTTGATTAACTTCTTGCTTGTTCCCATGGTGAAACTAATGTGGGCCATAGATCAAAAGTCACCTAGATCCCTGCAGTTCAAAAGTGTGGGGTCTTCAGGATTTCACAGCCCCAAAATGTTTTATCTTTTGTGTATGTTCTGGCTGCGAATGCACACCCACTGTAGATCTCTTCCACCCAAAATCATGACTATTGAGATGTGCAGGTCCTACAGGATTTCACGGATGAAGAAACTTGATTTCTTTGTGCACTTTCGATCTGCTGAATAAACCTCTGCCGTATATCATGAGAGGGCGTAGATCTGGGTAGTTGAAACCTGTGGCCCCTACCAAATTCTGTCTATTTCAAAATTTGATTGCGGTGCGCAAGTTGGATCGGTGAAATCCATCTTCACTATAGATTTGAGACCAATGGTAATCTGGACCGTTGAAACCTGTGCCTTGTACCAAATTCCGCTTATCTAGAAAGTTACTTTCCTCATGCAAGTTCAGGTTGTGAAATCCACCTCCGTTGTGGATCTTTATCTTTTGTTGATCTAATTCATTGAAAGCTATGGGGCCTACCAAATACTGCATATTGGGAAGTATGCTTAACTCATGCACATGTTCCCCTTTTTTGCACCGTCGATATTAGACATAAAATTTTTTAGTCGTTGTTCTGAGATCAAGCTACGAGATGCAAAAAGCGGATAGCGGGATCTATGCTTTCACAATGCTGGATTTTTATGTTTTCGCTTTCCACCCTTATGTTTCTTTTCGAGCCATTGATCTTAGGAGAAATATCTCCCAACTGTTGATCCTGCGGAAAGCGGAAAGCGAGACTCCAATCTTTTTATAACCAAACTTTTGTATTTTCACTTTCCAATTTCTGCCCTTTCTACTTATTTTCGAGCCATTGATTTGTGCAAAAATTCTCTGAACCGTAGATCTTGGACTGCAGAAAGCGGTAGTCAGGTTTAACACTTTTCATAACCAAAACCTTTTCCACTTTTTCGCTCCCGATTTTTCCTTGTCGAAAATGATTTACGTCCTTTGATCTTCTCTGTTGTGCATCCAGGCTATTCATTTGCTGTCACCATTTAACCTGGAGCGGATTTCTTCATTCTTATTCATTAGCAAAGCTGAAAGTGGAAAATTTCAATTATTTTGTATTTCCAAATTAGAAATGATCCTTTAAAATACCTATAGAATCTAATTAGCATTCATTAAGGTCATATGATAAGGAAATTTTCAAACCTTATTCCTCCATTTACTGGCCAAATCCCTTGCCAACTACTTAGCCCAAAAATTGTGCTAACAGTCAACACCATGAAACTGGGTATTTAGTCACCATGGTGATTCTTTGAATTTTAAGTAAGTTCCAATAACCCAAAGATTCCAATGTACTCATAGACTTTGCATTTACATCTTACAATCAAGTTTGGAAAATGTAATTGCATGGAAGTTCTTGTATCATATTATCTTATGTTGTGAGCTAAAACTTGTATCAAAGCGTATACATCCAAAGATATGAAAGAGGACACGATTTTGTGTGATTGTGATTAAAGTACTACGAAGGTGGTCTATTTGAGTAGTTCCCAATACACGGGTTTATCATATTAAATAAGACTCTCTCTTTAAGGGGGAGAAACAAGAGCTAAATCCTAGTCAACCACCTCTAACTTAGCTGGTGTTTGATGTTGTTGGGTTGAGATTCAACAAAAATGAATAATGCAAAGAATCTTAAGAATCAACAAAGGGAAGGGCCTGCTCAAATTGAGCCATGTTGGGTGTGAACGCACTCCAATTTTTGTAATTAAAGCCTATAAGGGATTGGGTTGAATATAAGTAATGAGTGATCAATAGTGACAAGATAAAAAAAATTGTTTGATATGAGATTGATCAAAATTGACCTTTTCAATTGATTTGTGGCTATTTAAAAACCTAGTCCCAAGTCAAATGGGTTAGTTCCTTTTTTTTATACTGAACTTATTCTATCTATTATATTCTACTCCAATTTCTCGTGTGATTAAACCAAGGTATACAATTTCAGTAGTGGATTTTTCTTCTAGCACCTAGGTTTCCAACTTATCCCCTATGTGTTTTGTGTGTTGTTTATCGTTATGTTTGCATTGACTTTGTTTAATTATCATTATTATTTTTGCTATAATATATTATTTAGTCACAATTCATTTTTTAAAGATATTGATTTAGTGTTTGTAATTTATGAGCCAATTATCCTATTGAAATAGTTTGAGCCCTTTTATAGCCCTATGTTTGGAGGCACATTCCAATGAATTCACAATCTTGCAGTGCAAGGAGATACCACTATCAAACCTTAACAAGAATTTATAGGGGGTAATCCCAAAAGGATCTACAATGTAGGATCCAAGGCATCAAAGAAGAAAACTAAAAAGTCCAGTCATCCCATCCAATGGGAGGGATAGCTACAAGGAGAGATCTTGTGCATCCAAACAACCATTGTGATCAGGGGTCTTAGAATGAAGATATGCATGAGAATATTTTCGGACATGAGACAAACTAAAAAATTAGAAACAAAGTCAAGACAACTTGATCCAAGAGGATATTGGTGGCCACCCACCTATTCCTCTTGGACCCCCACCATTGTTTCTTTCAGTTTTCCTGTTTCCTTAATTGTAGCACAATTTACTATTTTTGGCAGTTTTTGGGTCCTAAACTTCCAGAGCTGTTTTGAGGTCCTAAACGACGTTTTTTCAGCATCGAATGTTTGGGAAAATATGAGTCCATTCCAAACTTGACATTTGCTATTTATGGATGTAGTCCTTAAACATATCTTTCTAACTATGTATCATGCGCGTCAAACGAAGGTAGTATGCTAAAGTTATGACCCCGGGAAAGTGATGTACCAAGTTACCCAATGGGGCCCACATTCTAGCATTTCACCTCCTAGGGTTAGGTTTTTGGATGTGTAGGGTTTCCATTGTTTCTCAATAATATATAGGCCTTCGAGCCTCATTGTAACACAGAGTTCAGAGGCATGTAGCCGCCACATCTCTTCTTAGAGATAAGCTACTAGCACTCTAGCTAGTTTATTTCCATTTTGTATGTAAACAAGTTTCAATTATTGATTAATGAAATGAAGTGTTATTTCTGCTGCATATTTGTTTCTATGGTTATTTGTGTATTATGTTGTGTTCCTGCATAAATCCGGATCACAACTTTAGGTATGAAACAAGACCTTTGAAGGGTCAAATGTAACGTCCCCATCCCTCAACCTGACCAGTAGGAGGGGACATTGAGTAAATCAAGGAAACTAAATTTTTCCCATAACCATAATTATGAATTCATAACGGTAAAAACATGTGTGATAAAAATACACAATGGAAATAACTAAATCAACAATCACACAACATGAGATTTACAAGCATAATTATTACATAATATAAGTAAAAATCATTGCACATTAGATACGAAAGAATACTTATCTTTAACAAAGAAGATCCAAGCAACTAACTGTGTAAGAGCGATTTTCCACCCAACCATAGGCATTTTTTCCAACATATACTCAAACTGCTGAGAGGCCACCCCCAAGTTGGGCTATGAGGCCACCAAGGGAAAGAAAACACCTATAAGCTTCTCTCTCATCCCACAACCCATTTTGCTCTCTATGCTTATCCAAAATCTTCTCTAGATCCCTACAGGGATCTCACTAAGCCATCACAGCCATAGAACTCCTTCCAACTACCCCGCACAACAAAAGGAAGGCATTTCCCTTGACTGATCCACAATTCCCTCAAGAAATACAACCCTTACAATGCTTATCGATGTGTGCAACAAGAGTCCAACCTATTGTATGCTCTTGGAGAACCTCCTACAATACTAATTCATGTCTTCTCAAGCATCCAAAAGTAGCAGAACTGAATGGGTAAAGGTTCCTAGCTTTCCCAACCTATATGCTCACCTATAGCCATCTTTTTTCACTTCAAATTAGCACCTCTATCTCTAAATTCAAATTTTTGGGTTAAAAAATAGTCTGGTAATGGACATGAACAACAGTAGGAAAACTATACATAGCGTAGATATGAATGAGAGAATGATAGAATGAGTGTTTAATCCTAAGGTTATTAGATAAGGGTGAATATATAGCTAACATAGCTTATGGCCATAGAAGAAAAGGATTGCTGATAGCTGGCATAACTATCACAACCCCCATGCTTCAATAATTGCATGAACTAACTTTTCCCACCAACCTCACACATGCATTTAATGATTGGGTTAATAGTTAAGAGACAATAAAAGGGATCATTCAAAGCACATGGAAAAATTTTGGATGAGTTCTAAGGTTAACATATGGAAGCAAACAATTTAGTTTCTCATAGGCCCTCTTTCATCTTCCCCTCTGGTGGAACCATAGCCCCTCATCTTGGACCATTTTATTAATCTCCAACATAATATTTACATATATTTCGAATTGACATGATAAATCAATCATATGGTCCAAATAAAAATATATACATCATACATGCCTAGCCATTCACTAGTCAGGCCTTAGCCTTGAACTTCACACTAGGAATCCATACTAGCATATTTACATCATTTACATAATTTTGATTAAAATACATTCCAATTCGAAATTGGGGGTATTACATCAAAGAGTATGACAAGCCATTAAGTTCAAAGTGTTGTGGGTGGAATTCACAAAGAAGCATAACGAGAAATGAAGCAAAAAAATAACACCCACCCAAAGAACTAATTGGAAATATAAAATTGTGCCCACCTTTGATGGTTGCAGATAGCTTGGTATATATAATTTATTCACCATTGGTAAACATTGGGAATGAAAAAGGAGGATAAACTTGCAATTGTGTGGATTATCTTCAAAGGTAACTTATGGGGTGCCACACTAAAGCAGTACCAAATAATAGAGAAGAGGCTACATTTTATCCAATGGGGGGACTTTTCCAATAGTTCAAGGATGAATATGGATACCTAAACATCATTATCATAGCACTTAACAAACTCTAGGTAGCCCACCAATTTCTCAAAGAGAAAATCAAATTATGACCATTGGCTGAAGGAATTGTTTGGGCATTTGAAATATAATGTTCTTGAACTAACTTGCATGTATAGGCTTATTTCAGGACTCTACTCTAACCTTAGTGCTTATGGTGGGAGTCCACAACAATAGTCATATCAAGAATCCCTTAATCTCACCTGGATCTATAAGATTATCCCAAGTTGTCATAATAAGACAAAGAATAATGTTAGGAAATTAACTCCAGAAAAAAACAAATGAGGTAAAACATCATGAAGCCAAATTATTAAAGTATTATAAGTAGCATGATGATGGTAGAGCTCATAAGAATGACAAGAACCAAAGGAAGCTGAAAATGTTCAACTTCTACTGAATATGTAACAATAACAAGCACAATTAGAACAAATGTCTATTCAACCCTAAGAACCTGGAACAATTCTTTGAACATAATGGGGATCAGGGTAATTAGGACATCTTCCATTCATGCAATATGTGTCAAGAGGATAGGCAAGTGTTATGTATATAAATACATAACAATAATAAAACATTAAAGTTAATAAATAATAAACAAAATAAATAAATATTTTAATACTTAGTTAATAATTAAATAAAGAATAAAAGGTTGCATCTCTTCGCATATAGACACAAATGCACTATTTAAAGTCTCGAATTGTATTGTAATGTTCATCTCATCAAGTATTAATTTTTACATATATTTTTAGTAATTAAATTTGATAAGAGTTGCTTCATTGGTATTAGAGCTAGGTTTCATGAAGATCGGTCATTGTCGTTTCTCACTTTCCCTCTAGCTCCTTTACTCACTCATTTACATGCACCTTGCTCCATCTCCCAATATCCCCATTTCAAAATACCCATACACCTTTAAACTTGTTGTTCCAACCCCTTTATACAAACTTCTCCCACCCCACCCCACCCCACCCCATGTTTCTCATTCTCCCCTACATTCTGCCTATCCACCCCATTACCTTCTCCACCACCTTCCAGTTGTTGCCACCACCTTCTCCCTACTTTGTCCGCGTCATCGATAGATCTTTCCATGACCCACTCCCACCTCCACACCCTTCTTTTTCCACCCCCTATCCCCCCCTCTCACACACTAGTAACTTTTCAATTTCCCCACCACCCTCCAACTGTAACCTCCGCCTCCCTCAATCCTCCAGACCCCCTGTGATCTCATGTTGCTACTCCCATGCTTTTTCCACCATTGTCACCAACATAGACTCCAACCCCCCTCAAAAACCTCCTAATTTCCCTCCATTTATGTGCTCCCCTACCAATGATCTCCAATTTTGCAAATGGAGGGGGGGGGGGGCAATGGCTAGGATGAATTTGTTAGTTCCTTTCTTTTCTCGTCTTTTTTAAGAATCTA
Organism: Pseudotsuga menziesii; assembly: GCA_001517045.1. Taxonomy (NCBI): domain Eukaryota; kingdom Viridiplantae; phylum Streptophyta; class Pinopsida; order Pinales; family Pinaceae; genus Pseudotsuga; species Pseudotsuga menziesii. Next base: position 209,252 of record LPNX010500448.1, on the reverse strand, counting down.
GGTTAATTGAAGTCGAACTTGTCCAGATTGTCTCAACATGTTGAAATGGGATAAGTGGACATGCAAGTATCTCAAAATGTTTGTTGGTGGAATCTTTGGTGGAAGCATGGGTTGGTGTAGGATCAATTTCATATAATTGTCCTATTTTTATTTGAATTTAAAACAATGACAAAAACCCATCTTTCCCTTTTAAAGTTAAAGATGGGTATGGAAAATTAGAAAAAACACTTTTTGGCTATGGATTAAATCACATGGAAGCTCAAAATATGTGCAATTTGGTTAGAAGAAGGTGATAGAAATATGAAATTTCCCCACAAATTGACCTCCCATCATCAAGTAGTAAATACTATTTGGGATCTCGAGGTTTTGGATGGTTCTAATATCTCCTCTTTTAAGGATTTAACTATAATTGGTGTTGATTATTTATTGTCCCTCTTCAAAGAGTCGTAGGTCTCACATAGTGGAGAAAAAGTTTGTGTGATTAGGATTTTCCTTGGAGTATTTGATCAAGAGATGAACAATGAAATTGAAGTGTAGATTACTAAATAATAACTTAAATATGCGTTGGAATCCGTTAAAAAATCCAAAATTCCATTCCTGGACAAATGGACAATTGAATTTCACTTGGAGTTTTATGATCTATCATTAGAGGACCTCTTATGGGTAGTCAAGGAATTAAGAGTTTCAGGACAAATTTAAGGGGAAATCAATGTCACCTTCATAGCACTAATTCCCAAGAAAAGTGACATGAAGTATTTTGAGGAATTTCATCCAATTTCACTTTGTAATTTGGTATACAAAGTAATCTCAAAATTATCACCAATATATTGAGGGGGATCAAGTCTAAAATTATCTCTAAAGAACAATTCAAGTTCCTTTTCAATAAATGGATCCTTGATGCAATAAGCACAACACAACAAGGATTGCATTCCATTAAACTCAAGAAATTGGTTCCAGTAGTGATGAAAAATGAATTATCCAAATATTATGATAAGGTATATTGAACCTTCCTCGAGTTGTTCCTTTTTCAAATGGGTTTAAACTTATCTTCATTCTATTGGATTATGTACTGCATTTCATTGAAAAAATTGACAATACTCATAAATGGTTCCACTTTAGGTTTACTTATGGCTACCCATGGCTTAGAAAAGGTTGTCCCTTACCCCCCTTTATTTTATTGATTATAGTGGAAGCTTTGAGTAGGTTAGTTAATACCACAAAATAGTTTGGCATGATTAAGCGCATTCAGGAGGTCGAGGCATCCACTCTTTATCACTTAGTGTTTGTGGATGATATATTACTTTTGGGGGATGGTTCAATAAAGGAATGGAAAATTTACAAGGATTTATTGAACTCTTTCTCTTCAGAAATGGAAATGGAAATTAGCTCATCCAAGTTTATGGTTATATGTAATAACCTCCCCCCTTGAGGTCAAAGTCCATATCTCCTTGCTTTTTTCATTTCACTTTCAAAACTTTGGATAAAGGCTTAAAATACCTAGGATACTTTATAAATTCAAATGATATCAAAATAAATGATTGGATGTGGTTATATAGAAAAAAATGAATAAAAAAGCTACTGTTGGTGTTATAGATGTCTATCTCGTAGTGACAGGTATGTTCTCATAAAAATTGTTTAGAGAATATTCTGGTATATTGTTTATCTTCAATGAATGGGCCAAAGGGTATTTGGATCAAGTGCAAAAAATGTTTTAGTTTTCTCTATTGAAAAAAGGAGGGGATTCCCCTTGTTAAATGGTCTACCCTAGCTATTGGAACCTTTGGTTTGTTGGTAATATCACCTAATAAGAAGAAGCAAATCGATCGTTCTAAGGAGCCAACCGTCAACTAAATTATGAATTTTAATCATGTACACTTTGGGTCCTCATATCCATATTTTATGGATGGTTATAACCAAAGTCGCCCATTTGTTGTTAGTTTGGACCCCTACCCAAACCTATTTATAGAGTATCCTTCTTGGAGGGATATATCGCCGGATAATTGAGATCATTGTGCTCTTTAGAGCCTCCTCATGGTACTTATGTGTTGTAATGGTGTCTTTAGACACCAAACCTACTGTTATCATATCTTTGTTCTCTTCTATTGTTTATCTACCTGATCCAACATGGTATCAAAGTTTGTTGGTTTATGATCAAGGGTTTTGCATAATGAGAATAGTTGTATTACTGATGAGATTATTTTTATTGTTGGATTGAGGAAAATGATGAATCTTTGAACTCAACCATCATACCCTAATTTTGGCATGATATGAATTCTTTGGGTATTTCAAGTTCAACACATTTCTATTGGAATATTTGGAGTTCTCGATTATCTGGGTGAGCCAACTTATGGGAATAAAGATGCAACCATCAAGTGAAATGTATTTCTTGGAAGAATGGTGAACCATAATGCTCCCTAGATGATGAGATCTAGAAACATATTGGTGATATTTTCCTATACTTATGATCCATTAACTCTTATAGAAAAATGTTCTTATTTGACGGTATGCTTGACTTCTGAGGCATATTGACTTATGGTCAACTTGTCACTAGACAACGAAGTATTGTTCGGAAACATTTTGCTTGACTGGAGACAATCTCTTATATGTTCAACTGACTACCACAAAGAGTGACAAACTAGAGATTTGATGCATTGGTATATCTTGTGTTTCCCTAAAACCTTTTTTTGTTGACTTCTGGAGTCATTAACTGGGGGATTCAACCGAATGGTAAATCAACTAAATGACCGAATTTTATCTCGGAGCTATTGACTTGATTAATTTGTAAAGGCCATCAACTGAGAATCAACTAACATTTGTTTGATTGACTAGCGCTTGGTTTGTTCATCGACTAGTTTCCTTTGGGTGATCGACTTATTAAGCCATCAAATATTCTAGCATTTGTTCAACTAAGGATTGAATGGCATAATCTTTACTTTTCTATGTATTATAGCTTAACAATATTTATTGAATAAGCCCTAGAGGCAGCCCTTGAGTTGGGTTGTTTTCTTCTCATTAAGATTGTTTAATTGATTGAATCTGAGGTCGACTGGCATATGCTTGACTTGGTGTAATTTGTCTAGTACAAATTGAGACAATCATGCTTCTACTATGCATTGAAAACCTATTGAAGATGGGTATGTTTGATGAATATGAAGCATTGGGTTTAGAATTACAAGAGATTCACGGAAAGAAGTCTATTTCCTTATAGGAATCCAATGATCGACTTCGACAAGAAGTTGTTTCCTCGCATACTAATGTTTCCTTGTTGAAAACAAAGTATGAAGGACCAAAGAATCAGTTGAAGAATCATCATCCTAGCTTGAAGATGAGTCTTCTCTTTTCCAAATTGTTGTTTTGCAAATGATGAATGAGAAATAAAAAAATATTGTTTCCTAAAGAACACCATGGAAAATGTTTTCCAAAATTGTGTGGATGAATTTGGAGACAAGATAGATCTCATTAATGATCTGTAAGTAGAGGTTAAATCCCTCTCTCATAACAAAAATGTTTTCTTGAAGGAAAATATTGTAGACTAGAGGAAGATAATACCTAGATAGCTAATGAGACCACCCATTTGCAGTCCTCTATCCATGTGCTTCATGAAGAAGATGCTCCTCTTCAACAAGATAGCCACTTGTTTGATGAATATCAAATATTAAAATAATATTATGATTCCTTGTTGTCATAGATGACCAAGAAAGATGATATTTTTAAGAATTTACAATAGTGAAAGCATTGTTGAGTTACAGGTCAACCAATTGCAAGAAGCCAAGAAGAAGATTGTTGATGGTGTTAATCTTCTAGGATCACCTATTTCTTCTTCTCCCTTTGATAATCATGATTGTAGTCTGATTATTTGTAAACTAGCTAACTAAAAGAAAGAAGTTGATGATATTATTATTTCATCTCATGATTTGTTGACTACTAATGTTATTTCTCCTAATTTTGAGAAACACACTACAAGTATAGGATCCTAATTGCTGAGCAAGATAGGATATAATGGATGAGGACTTGTGAAGAATGGATGGGGTATTGTTGCTCTTATTATCCCTTAAATGAAGTCGCCAAGAATAGGTTTTGGATATGATATTTCTACACTTGGGTTTTCCAACACCAGAAGAGTGTTATTTGTTGTTGGAGGTGTTCAGGTTGATTTGCTAAAAAATAACCTATTGTTAACAGTGTTGAAAACATTGATGAATTAGTTGTTAAAATATTGTAACTTCAAAGAATATTCTAATTGTATTTTTATTGTTGTAACCTATCGGAGATGTTTTATCCTCCATTGGAATGTTACTATTGTATTTGATCATCGCAAAGTCATGAGGTAAAACCTTCGTTGTAAGTCGGGTCAATAACACCCTCCAGAATATAATATTATATTGTTTTGTGTCTTCCTAGGAGAAGTTGGCCCAGTAAGTTTGTTGGGTCCGGCCTGTTAGGGAAAAATTCAAGTGGAAGAAAGAGTATAAATAAAGGAAGCGTGTTCCTCATTTGATACACTCACTCACTTGTGTATAGTGCAGAGGAGAGAGAGATATATATCTACTAGAAGAAGAAGCACATGCTTGGGGTTTTGTCTTTGTACTTTTGATACATCTATATAGAGGAAGTTTTGGTGGGTTTTGTTGGCAATATGGATTATAGTTGTCATTGATGTCAAAAGTAGTTCATGAATGACAAAGGATAAACGAAAGATATGATGGTGCATATGATGAAAAGGCATAGCATGGCATAGATGTCGAGGTGGCATGAAGTTAAAGTCATTGTTGCATTATGACAATTCACTTTGGAGAAATATGGAAAAAACGGTGAGAGTCAGGAAATATGGCAAGGCCGACTAAGTATGGAATAATTAGTTAAAATTGGTCCTAGCGGCCTTAAGAGAATGCCCACCATAATTCATGGTTTGAGAAGAATGTTCGCACCATGGTACCATCCTATAGGTTGTTAGTTTGTCATGATTTCATTTTGATTCCATCACTTCTGATGAGAAAGTTCTAGGTCTGCCAAAATAGAGGTTTGTGCCAGAGCAAGTAAAAGTGACTAAGGATTCCCACTACAAATCATAGATTGAGATAAATTCCTGCGCTATGAAAGAGGCCAACAAATTGAGGAATCCCGTAGGAGCATAGAAAATCTCATAGGGGCTTGTGAAAAGGCTTGTATGCCCATAGAGGATATGGGTTAAGCCCATGAGGAATTTAGGGTGCCTGCAGGTTCTTAGACCAAGATCATATAGGCTTAAGGAATCTCAAAGAGAGCACACAAGCATGGTGGGAAGGCCATACCTGTGTTAAAGTTGAAGCTCGGAGGTAAATCTACAACTATAGTATCTGCAAGGAAATCGTGTATGGGAGTAAAGTTCTGCAATAGTTCATAAATGAACGGTCAGGAAACTTCCTGCATGAGATCCAATGGTTGGGGATAAGATCTGAAAAGGACAGAAGGACGAGGTGAATTTCCGAAGTTAGTCAAGATCGGACGATTGAGAATTGTTCCACGAGGATATCAATGGTTCAAAAAAGAAGTGTGGGTGCGGAAGTGCGGAGTGCAAGCAAGTGAAGTCGTGAGAAGTTGAGTTTACGACTTTTGCATTCCGCAGTGCGGAAAGGAAAGTCCTGAAAGTGGAACCGCGGAAAGCAATAATTCGAAGTTGTGAAAAGTTGAGTTTTTGACTTCCGCATTCCGCAATGCGGAAAGACAAGTCCAAAAAGTGAAACTGCGGAAAGCTATAAGTTGAAGTTGTGAAAGTTGAGTTTCCAACTTCCGCAGTGCAGAAAAGGAAGTGAAAAAAGGCAAGTCCAAAAAGTGGAACTGTGAAAAGTTATAAGCAGAAGTCATGAAAATTGAGTTTCCAACTTTCGCATTCCACAGTTCGGAAAAGGAAGTGCGGAAAACGAGTTTTGTAAGTGGAACCGTGGAAAGCTGTAAGTCGAAGTCACGAAAATTTGAGTTTCCAACTTACGCATTTCGTAGTGCGAAAAGGGAAATATAAAAAAGAAAGTTTGGAAAACTGAAGAGAATAAGCTCGATTTTGGAAACGTTGAGTTTCCAACTTTCACATTCTGTAGGGCAGAAAAGGTGGGAAGGCCGTTGCGAAATGGTTGGTGGAGAAAGCCAACTGTGGGAAGGCTAGTGTGGAAGAAAAAAGTCAGAAAGATGCCTGCGGTAAAGAAGGATTCCCATGGGGGTTTAAAGGAGCCTGCAGAGGGTGCGAAGAAAGCTCGCAAGCCTGAAGTTTGGCCATGAAATATCAAGCCTGAATTTTGGAGATGAAGCCCATATGCTTGGGTTTAGAGGTGCCCTTGAACCAGAGAGAGCATAAGCTCATATCTTTAAAAGACTATGAAGCCCACAGAGGACATGAGAGAAGTTCATAGGTCTGAAGATAAAGAAGCCAACAAGCTCGCAACCAGAGATAATAAAGCCAGGAAATCCTGGAAGAAAGGAAAGCTCAAAGACAGAGATATAATTTAAATACTTAATTAATTAGAACAAATTAAATTATACATTCATAACAGAGACTTGAAAGGGCATGATAATTTGAAAGGGCGTGAGCTTGGTTTGAAGAGATGATTGAAGAATATATAAACATAATATCAAATGGTAAGTAAAGCGTCTTTGTCATCTAGATATGCACATTCAAAGCATAAGATAGATACCAAACAAGAGTAACAAGTGACGATGTTTTTAAGAGGATTTGGAAGTTTAATAATATCCAATAAGGTTGGTAGGGTGGTGCTAGGGCATGCTACATGCTTGCAAGGAGGTCTTAGCCTCCTTCCGGTAGTGGTTGGAGAATCAGGGTATGAGTGTATCCTTGTCTGTAGGTGCAGACAGAAACCAAGGTGTGGGTGCATCCTTCAATAGTGGCTGAGAAACTTGGGGATTGTGGTCTCTAGCAAGAGGGTGCTTGCAAATAACTATTGTATATTGTAAAAACAAAGTTTTGTAGATAATAGAAACATGCTGGTGGTTT
>LPNX010500448.1:131733-188624 GCA_001517045.1 Pseudotsuga menziesii | reverse complement strand
GGGGGGGGGGGGGGCTATGTTTTTTTAGCAAAAGAGATAATAAAAAACATACTTTCTTGTAATTTGATTTCAAAAGCATAAGGAGAAGAGAAGAGAAGAAAATCTGCAAATGAAGTTGTCAAAATCCATCTCACATATGCAAAGTGTGAAATAAAAAAAATGAAAATGAAAAAGGAAGGAAAAAAATGTAGAAAACTTGTTGAGAGTTGTTCAACAAATGAATTAGGATTCACAAAACAAAATACAAAGGCATAGTACAAAAATTGATAAGTGCAATAAAAAATAGTTCTCCGCAAAAATTGATAAGTGCCATGAAAAATATTTCTCAATATATTATGTGGAGAACTTATTTTTTTTAACAACATTGTAGGGAGCCCATTATCTTAGGTGTAATGAAAAATAATGGAATAAAATTTGTAAATACCCAAAATGAATTAACAAAGCACATAAAAATTTATTGCCAAAAAAAACATACCATGATGAAGTCTCGTTTCTGTTGGTAGGGGATCGAGTGCGCATAGTGCGACATCAGAGAAAGCGACAAATGTAAAAGTGGGCTACGCAAGAGGAAGTTGTCGACAAGTATGGTCGGCCAGGTCATAGGTAGTTAAAATTTGGTCCAAGTTAGTTAGAGAGTCAGTTTAAGTGGACCTTTTTGTAAAAGGTACAAGCCTAGAAATAGAGTTATGAATGTAGTGATATATCATCTAATCTTGGAGAGATCTTTCTAGGCATTTTTTGGAGCATCATCAAGAAATATTTGTTATCTTTGTCTTGTGAACTGTTTTTTGGGGTTTTGGTCCGAGGCTATCAACCAAGGGATGTGTTTTGGAGATGTACTTTGTCCTACGAAGTTAATATGATGAGAATGCTGTTGGAAACTCTATGTTATCTTTGTTTGTGATACGATCTATGATGTTTTCAAATATTGCGATTTATGTCTCTGTAGTTAATTGATGTGATCCGAGTGATGTGATCTGAATGGTTAATATGATGTGATTTAATCTCTTAATGTTTTGCTTATTTGAATGATGAGAAGTCTTCGAATGATGAATGAATTCTTATACGTCGGTCTCTTTTTTGAATGATGAAATGTTGTGATACTAGATCTTGTGCGAATAATGGTAAATAGTTTGGATAAATGATAAAGTTAAACCCCTTTCTATATCTCTGAGTTGTATTGCAACAGAGCGAGACTAAGTGTGCAAGTCCTTCTCCCTTATGCAGAAACGTGGTTCCTGTAGCCCTCCCTTAAACATCTCGGGTGACACTGCATCTGCTTCGTAGGTGTTTTTGGATAGGGTAAAACCTGTCTGGGCCGGTGTTTAGAGAGATTGCGTTGAAGGGTGTCGATAGTGAGTGAACCCCTGTCGACTGAATTGTATCAACGGTTTCCTACAAGATCATTATAGCAAATGCATATATCATGACAAATCCTTACAAAGAATATCAAATAAAACCATCAATGACTAATAAATGGTTCATTTGTCTTATAATAGTCACATGGCATCAAGTCAAGCAAAACAATAAGAAAATTAGAGAGAGATCCAACAAGAGACCTACATGACCAAGATAGGTTGGATTAAATAATTGACAAAGTGAATTTTACTGCATTTCCTAGCTATTTAAAATTGTTGGTGAGAAACATAAATTGAATATGTTATTTATTTAAACATGGGAATATTGCTCCTTCATTTTGTACATTTTGGTTTATTGTTTTCTTAAATTATCCATAAAAAGTTGTTTTTATGTCATGATCATCCATAATATACTTATATACTAGTATATGATTGAGGAATATTCCATTTGTTGAAATACAAAATGTGGATTGTTTCATCGAAAAGTCTTTGTTGATTTATAGAACCCATCAAACCTATTCAGCAAACAAATTTACGTAAAAATAATTCACTATCACTATATTTTCGTTTATAAATAAATGTTGCAAACTTATATAAAGTATAAAAAAAACCTACACTAATCAAGATATATACATCAAACTTTAATGGAGTATAGGGATCCTACATAATCATAAGATATCTTTATTGGGAAAACACAACACAAACTAAAAATAATACAATTAACCATGTTATCTCAATAGAATAAAAAAAAACAAAAGGATGGCAACCATAAAATCTTCTCGAAGTTACCATACAAAAATATCTATCTACAAAATAAACATTTTTAAATATTTTTATGAAGATAACTTTAAACCCATGTTTGAGATGAAGCGATAGATTAATATTGTATAACTGAAAAACACTATGAGGAGTTGATTAATATGTTTAGTCAAAAGTATTCCTGAAAAAATTAGGGGTGTTACTTGCCCCATTTTTGTAACTAATGAAATGCCATGAACCTTTGTAGGTACTTATGAAAGCAAAGATGCCAACGAAACTTGTCATTGACAAAATGTAGGATGTTGAAACTAGTAGAATGCACTAACATTTTCACGTCATTCGTACTCTGATATGGAGAAATATTTTGTTGCAAATGGAGGTGGAGGATATTATATTCATGAGGATCATGTGAACCGAAAGAATCTTAATCTACCATTTTGAAGCTATGTAGCTTGGAAGAGAACTTCTTTCTCCACATAGGTTCAATGTAAACATGTTAAAAATAATTAGATATAAATATATTTTGTAATTTATTTTAGTAATAAAGTAAAAAACTTATATTTAATTTTTGCGCATGAATGTTTCATTAAAGACTTTTTTTATTTTACTCACAAAACTCGAGACCTACACCTTAATGATCACGATCTCATGGTAAGTTTTGGCATCGTTTCCATCTTCACAAAAATCTCAGTCCTTGAAGCTCTCAACGTCATTTCCCAATCCGTTGATAAGAAAACTCTTCATCTTATTGAAATTTGTCTCTCTTCTACTTTTTTATGTTTCAAAAGTAAATTCTATGAACAAACTAAAGGCACTGCCATGGGATCTTGTTTTCCCCTGTTGTTGCCAACATATTTATAGCACACTTTGAAACACTAGCCCTTAACTATTTTTCCCTCAAACCAAAATGTTGGTTTCGGTTTGTAGATTATATGTTTGTTCTTTGGCCACACAGACACACCTCCCTTGACAACTTTCACAATCACTTAAATGGCATTTCATCTCATATTAAATTTACCATGGAAATCCAACAAGGTGACTCCATCCTTTTTCTTGTGTATTGATCACCCGACAAGAGGGTGGCTCTCTATCTTATGAAGTGTATCAGAAAAAGGCCCACATCGATCGCTACCTCCACACCATTCCCATCACCACCCTTCTCAAAAATATATTGTAATCCAAACTTCGATTGCGAGAGCAGTTCGAATCTCTAACCCCCCAACATCTTAATCAAGAAAAAACACACCTTACTAAATCCCTCATGACCAATGGGTACTCTAGATACTTCATTAACAAAACTTTTCAACAAGTCCCGCATCCCAATCCCAAAACCCCCAAATCCTCCCCACCACCCCTTTCAATTCTCTTTCTTCACTATATTCATGGAATCATAGATCAAATTTCTAAACTTTTAATTAAAAAGAACATCAAAACCATATTTAAACCCCACAAGACTTTAAAGCAATTATTCAGGAGCACTAAAGATAAATCAAACCCTTCCTATCCCAAGGAGTCTACTAAATTCCTTGTTCATGTGAGAAAACCTCCATTGGACAAACATGTAGATCCATTCAAACTAGTCTCAAAGAACATATCATTGATACCAATCATAATCGAGTTAACAAATATGTAATCGTTGAACACTCTTTCAAGTCTGAACGTCACTTTTGCTTCGATCAAACTAAAATACTTGCCTCCACTTCTCATTATTCGTTAAGACTTATTAGAGAAGCCATCGAAATTGAAAAACATCCTAACAACTTTAATTGAGAAGATGGCTATAAACTAAGTTAGTCTTCGAAACTTCTAATCCATCAACTACTCACCATTGATACCTTACTCCTTTATGCACTACTCTTTCTTTCTTACTTTCTCACCCAAGGATTTTATTATTTTATTTTATTTTATTTTTAATAATTTTATTGTATTTTATTTATTCTTATTTTAAATAATTTCTTAATTTATAGGTTAAAAATGCTTACATTTACATCTTTTTTTATTTAACCCCTTCTTAGATTTTTAATATTTCTTTCATTAAGTGAAACCCTTAATTTCCTCTTTTTACCTCACTTTCATTTTTTCTTTATATTTAATTATTCTTATATTTTTAATTTTTTCATTTTAGTTATAGCTATATTTTACATTAAAATAATTACTTATTAATTATCCAATTAATCCTTATTTTTATTCTTTTGAATCTTTTCAACTATAATATTTAAATTGAAAGACAATTGAATATGCCATTTTATTTCTTTTAATCTTTTTAACTTTTGACTTTTCTCCACAATTAATAAAAAAAATTTAAAAATAATAAAATAATTTTTTTTATTATATTATATTATTTTATTTTTCAACTTTATCCCCAAACATTTTAATCTATAATTTTTATAATTAATGGCTAGTTTTAAATTTTCTATTTATACACTACTTCCCTCTTCTTTTATATTGTGCCATAGCTTTGAATTATCCCGATGATGGGTGGAGGGTCCACCCAAAATGTGTCGGTCACTTCTAAATTTCTACACAGTGCAAATCCATAAGCTTGCACGAAATTATATTTAGTTGTTGAATCTAATAAAGTGTAATTTTATACGCTAGTGATTTAGACTAATCTCAACCATGCATTTTACTAAAAAATTAAAGTTTTGGTTAACTAAGGCTTTAGCTCAAGTATAAATGCAAGTGAACAGAGATGGTTTAGATGCACATACATGGAAACAAAAGTAGGTAGGTCCATACAGTCTATTTTGTATAGCCATATGGATTTCTTACATACAAGTCCATATAGACATATGGATTCCGTATAGTCGTATGGAACAAAACACGTACCATCATATGATCAAGTCATAGAGTAAGCCAATAGGCATGAAGTTTTCTCATTTTTGAGCAAATAGTTTTTCCTTAATAGTTGTGTAGATTTGATTTTTGGGGTGTACCTTACAACATGAAAAATTTCAAGGATCCATACTTATTTAAAAGTGCATAAACATTGACATATCTTACCAATTTTTAAAATGTCAACTATAAAATAGTTAGCCATATTTTTCTAAATATATTTCAGAATCTAAGGATTTTATAGAGTTTATATAAACTTGATGATTTTTAGAGTGAAAAAAAAATTACCCCATCAAAATTAGGCGAAACAGGCCTTCAAAAAATGCAAATTGACGAATCATTTTTTTGAAAAAAACATGGAAAAATAGCCCATGGTCTAAATTCCACCCCTGAAATTCTCCTTGCCATACAACTATTAGTTTGACAACTTTTGGTGGTTTCCTTGCAAGCTTTGATTATCTAACGAAAAGCTTATTTAAAGGAGTAACTACCTATATATTGTGTTGAGGCTTCCACTATTTACTTTCTAAGTATATGTGTGATTTTTCTTGCGAAGAATTTAATTCATGCAATTAAATAATAGTTTTGTTTAGATAAGAAAATAAGGACAACAATCACCTAGAGTTTGGAATGTTCAATTGGTATTAGATCTTCTTTGATTGAGAGAATCTGAAGAGTTTATGAAACTAGAGAAACTACCCATACAAGATGTCGAGAACCAAGACCAATACTTAGAGGGTTTCAAAGATAATGCTTATCATCCATGAGAGTTTATGTGTTAGAGCTCAAAGATGACATCAACTAGCCGCAGGTTTGAAAACAAATTGGTGGTGCAACTATTGAAGTTTACACATGTGGTCAGCATGCCAACAACCACGATAAAACATGGTAACATGTAACGTGTGTAAGAAAAAACATGGTAAAGTGTGACTTGAAGCATAGTAGTACGGATATTTCCAAGGCTATGATATTCAAACATTTATTGTTGAAGAGGTAATGTTATGGCTGGCCTTAACATTAATTCACTTTCCAATATGTTAACTGATTTTGAAGATGTTATCCAATGTTTTAAACGAAAGATTGGAGTAAATTTCCCACTCCTCGATTTGAGGTCAAATAAGAGGTCCAAGTTCATGATTGGAGACAAAACGGTGTTGGAGGAGGTCCAAGGTTTTGATTAGGAGAAAAAATGGTATTGTAAGATATTCAAGTTGATGATTCATCGAGAAAACAATGTTCTAAACAATTAGGAAAATAAATACACCAATTTCTATGAAGATTAATATAAAGGGTGGAAAGTCGATTCATAGATTCCCTACCATCATGAAGGAAGGGACTAATAAGACCCACACTCAATCATAATTTAAGCATTAAATAATATTTCCTTGTCTTTCCCTTATCACAACATATCGCATGACTCGACAAAACCTTGCGCTAACCCATCGCATGATTCCATCACATTGTTAGTGACGAGTTGCATGACATGTCGAGGGTAATAGAATTAGGAGTAGATGCATGTCTAAGAACTTAGTGATTATCCTAGCGCTAACCATTGGCACTCTAGTCATGAAAGCTATGCTATCAATAACACTCTAACCATCAACGCTGATGTGCCTCGTTGATGGACTATGATTTATGCACTAAAGTTAATGTTTAAAGGTTGATAACTACTGAACAATTAATGGAGTGGAGTGGAGTGGAGTGGAGTGTGTGTCTCTGTGTGTTTTTCTGTGTGTGTGTGTCAAGATACATGAGGTGGCAATGTCCTCTAGATTGCCACCTGGGATAGTTGACAGGTATTTGATGTGTTTTGCAAGGTGTTAATAGTTAAGATCATCAAAATTGTGTACATAACATATATGAATGAAAAATATTACTAGGATTAATTTGTAGAAGCCAATCAATTCAATTTTCTACTCTGATTCACTTTGTAGCCACCAAGGTTTGTATCGATAGATAAAAACAAATCTATGCATCTATATGTTGTTTTATAATTGTTGTTGTTATCCCGATCAAGTCTTGTTAGTGTTAGTAAGCAAATGATCAATTATTTAATCTAGTTGCAATTGCAAAAATGCCAATGTGTATGTAGAGTGTAAGTAGCAGATTCTCAAGCAACAAGAGATTAAAATTGAATTAGCTACAATAAACCTAGCAAGATACAAAACACTGATAGCAAAACATTATTTTGATGGAAGCAGTGTGTAAGAACATTGATATTAAGTGAAAAGTGAATGTTTTGATTGTAGGTTCCATTGGATGAAGAGCTATAGCCATGTTTTTAAATAGTAGTTAGAGTTTCAAAATCATATTACAAGTCATTTGACATTTGCAACTAGTTGCTATATGGATTGCGCACACTAGGAAGTGATACATTTCCATGTTTGTTGTATTAACAAGACAAAAATAAGTCGATAAAATATATAGTTGAGGAACAATTCTATCCATTTATTAAAATGACTCTTAGGAAGTGGACATCATGAAATGGCTATGTGGCATAGCCAAAAAACCAAGTGTTGAAACATGTTGTCTTTTTTTATGTAAATGAGGCTCCACTTTGCTTGTCTTATTTGCTTCTTTATGATTATGTATGCATGCACCTATCTCTACATATTGTGTGGAGCCTATAGTTAGAGAAATTGTAACGTCCCCGACCCTTCGACCGACGAAGAGGACGCTACCATGGAGTTAACCATCCGGGCTACCAACCCCATGAGCATGTGAAATCATAAAAATGCTGAAAAGTTGAAACATAATGCCTTGAACTAAAACATGCATACATGATTATTTATCATACACAGCGGAAGTAACATACATTCATACAAGCATTCAACATGTTCATCATGATCATTAACAGTAAATAGGATTGCAGAAGTAAAATAGACAAGATTACTTATCTTTATAAAGAAATCGTTCCACAACCAGCTATGTCGCTGTAACATTCCACCCAACCATAGGCTAGCATGCTCCTAGATCTCTCAGCAATGCTGCCACCCCCGAGCCGGGCATGACTCCCCAAGGAATAAGGAACTAGCAAGCTTACACATAACAAAGGGTAACAACACCACAAGGGTACATAGTTTAGCCAAGCCAACATGGTTGGGTTTATTAGGCGAACAACAGATCAGCCAAGCCAATAGAGTTGGGTTTATCAGGCCATCCAGGAGCTGGGAAAAGCTAATGCTAAGCTGGTGAGCTCACTGAACAGCTGCAAAAACCAACACCAGAACCAGCCTGGATTCTAGAACACCCACACACACCCAACACAAGGAAGTCAGTCCCTTCTCTGCAACGCAATCCCTTAGACCCTGATCTTCCCTCCAGTGCTCTTCAGGGGTTGTGGAGAAGAAATCCATCTCAATAGCTCTGTCCATGTGGTTCTCAATCCACCAGGTTTATCAAGCACCTCAGGCCATCATTCACCAACCCAAAAATAGTCCAGGGACAAATCCGTTGCATGCAGGCAACCAAACAGCTATTCAAGTGTTTACAGTGAAAAACACAGTCAAGCCATCGTGGCAAACAATAGTTAACACACTCACATGAACCCACATTGATCCAACCTTCAATACCATCACTGTGAAACTTACACAGACCAGAAAATGGTCAAAAGTCACGTCCAACATCCACAGCTCAGTGCGGATTCACAGGAAGAATCACCCCGATATTCTACTAATGCCGCATTGTGGGTAACTCAGTAAATAATGCGTGGGGAAACTGCTCCCATCAATAAGTGGAATAAATCCCAATAATTTCCACTCATGATCCACTATGATGGATGAAAAACAATACACAGTCCAATGCGTGGAGGCCAAAATTGGTTCTCTGTGTGGATGGAAAGAATAGAATTACAGACCGGCAATTCGCGCGAGAGAGAGGAGGAGAACCCCCACACAATGGATGGTAAAACATTTTATCCCTCATCCTGCATGAGGAAGATGAACAACCATGATCCGAGGAAGTGGAAAAATGGTCCCTACGTTGTGGAGAGGAGAGCAAGCATGGCGTGGCAGTGGTCTTCTTGCCAGCCAATCGCTACCTCAACTAACAAAAGGAAAAAAATAATCAAGGGAGGTGGTGACACATAGTTTTCCCCTGTGACTCAATGTTCCACATCCCCCCCCTTCCTTATCCTTTGGAATCATGCCCCTTCTCAATTTAGTTTCTGCGAACATAGCTGGTTGAGTTATTTAATTAAAAAGCGTGTTTACATGATGCCATAATTAAATATATGTCACATGTCCCGATATACCATCGGTGACCATTCCTAATTAGAAACACAACATAACCAAATCTATGCTGGGGTCTTGGCCTTTAACTCCGCACCAAGATTATTTACAACATATGTATCCTATTTAATTTAATGCAAATGGGGTTAAAACCGGGGTATTACATTCCCCTCCCCCTTAAATAGCACTGTCCTCAGTGCTTTACAAAATTTGAACAAAATGCTACACTGGCACTGCCTCAGTGTTCCACAGGATTGAACAAAAATGGATGTGCCAATTGCATGGCATCCTCCAGCTCCCACATAGCCTCTTTAGGTCCGTAATGCTCCCACTACACCTTGACCTGCCCTATGGCCCGGTTCCGGAGCATTGTGACCTTCCTGTCGAGGATGCGCATTGGCTCGATTTGGAATTCTCCCTCGGGTTCCACCTGAATCACATCCCAATTTATCACATGGTTAGGATCATGTACATATTTATTAAGCAAAGAAACATTAAAAACATTATGAGCTCTAGTATTAGCAGGCAATGCAAGTCTATATGCAAGAGGCCCTATCCTCTCAAGTACTTCAAATGGTCCACAATATCTAGGTGACAACTTGGCACAACTTCCAAGCTTCAAGGAACTTTTCTTTGCCCTCACTCTGAGGTAAACATGATCCCCAACATTGAACTCCCTGTTCACCCTATGCTTATCTGCATAGCTTTTCTATCGGTCCTGTGCTGCTTTCAGATTCTGCCTAATCTTTACAACTTCTTGCTCCATTTCCTTGAGCAATTCTGGTCCAAGCACAATTCTGTTTATCTAGTTGTCCCACGTCATTCATGTCCTGCACCGTCTTCCATACAAAGCTTCATATGGACTCATCCCCAAGGATGCTTGTTGTCCATTGTTGTAAGCAAACTCTACCAAGTGTAAGTAATCTTCCCACTTGGTTGGTTTGTCCATCACATACATACGAAGCATATCTTCAAGCACCTGATTAACTCTCTCTGTCTGCCCATCTCTCTGAGGATGGTATGCAGTGCTGAAGTTTAACTTTGTACCCAAATATGCAAACAACCCCTTCCAAAAGTTGGAAGTGAACTTGACATCTTTGTCAGAGACTATTGCCTTCGGCAATCCATGCAATTAGAATATCTCCTTCATGAATATCTTTGCAATGTCATCCATCTTATGCATAGAATTAACTGGTATAAAATGCGTTGCCTTTGTCAACTTGTCTACCACAACCATGATGGAATCATGTTGTCTCCAAGTCATCGTGTTGAGGCCTGGAAATTTGCAGGCGGCAACAGTAAAGGATTCTCCCCAATCAACGTTCCCAAATAGCCCGTTGACTATTTGGTATAGGGAATCCATCTGGTTTTACGGTCCGGCTACCGTAGGTCAAGTAACAAATACAAGGCTTTACCGGTTGCGGCCCTGTCCACCGAAATTTGTATTTTTTAACCTAAAGATGAGATGCAAGTAACTAACTAATAATTCAGGGTGGTGAAGGATGCAGGGAGCGATCACAATGTGATGCGCAGGTTCTTACCTCTTGTCTTAGTCTCGTCAGCACCTGAATCACACATGCAGCAATGCAATGACCTAACTACCTAACTATTCATCTATCTCTATCTACCTATCCCCGGGGAGCCAACTTGTATTTAATATATATATGAGTAATGTGAATGTGCACACATGATAAAAGCAATTACAGATAGCTGACATTTACTCTTACAAGCATGAACAATGAAAGATATTTCCACAATCAGACAGCTAATTGCTTGTGATCAGCATACATTACTCATGGTGGTTATTTCATAAAATACATCAGAAATCGTTTAAACAAAGACATAGGCCATAAATTTAGAACGATCTCACGATTCATGGACACAATGCTGAAAAATAAAGTAGTTCATCTTCTAACTATCCATGGCCAAACATTCGGAAACCCCCACCGATCTTCTTTCAACAGGCAAACTGTAACTTTTTATTGCAAAAGGAAGTAGTTCTTCTTACAATATGTCATCACCAGTCTTACTGGGAAAAAAAGTCCCTTTTATTTCTACGATTCCTACTTTTATACAAAAGGAAAAAAATGGTTAGGCAGGCCAAAGTGACCTTTGCGCTTCCCAACCCTTTGTTTTCCCAATGCTTCATTTTTCAAAAAAAACTTTTACAAATTATTAAATTAATCCAAAGTTGACTGGTCCTCTATGAGGAGGGTCCCGCTTGGATTTCTAGGAACTTCTTCCACGCTGCTGCCTCAGCGGCAAGACCTTCAAATGCGCATGGCTCTAGGAAATGAATGTTGATTTCAAACTTTTCAACTTGGTTCCTGATTGCCTCGATCCTTGCTGGGCTCAACCGAAGCTGATCTTCTAGAATCTGCATGCTAATGGTTGCATGGCCTACCTCGTTCTTCAGTACTAGGTCATCAATAGATTGAATCTGCTGCATCCTGGCCTCTGCATCCTGATGTCTTTTCTGCAATATTCCCACAAAGGTCTCATGATCCGGGAACTCTTCAAACCTAAGCTCAGCCTCTGTCTGACAGTGATTGTACGCATTGAGGAACCTTCTAAAATATTCCGAGCATGCTACCTGTGTCCTTTTGACAGCCTTCTTAAAGTCTTCAGTAGTGCTGATGGCAAACTCTACTAGGTTTTGATCTCTCCTGAGGGTTTGATGATCTTTGGCTGGTAGCTCTGCTGGGATCTTGGCATCATCTTCTGGTCTTGCCATTCTGGCATTCAAGACCTCTAGAACATCCTGGGACCTATCTACGAAGTAGGAGGAAGTTTCCATGATTTCTTCTAACCTGCTGTCCATCTGAAGGACTTTGCACCTTTCTTCTTCCAGAGCAGTCTGCAGCTGCAGCATCTTATCCTTCTGAGCCAGGATATATTCTTTAAATGGCTGCAGATCGACTTGTTGTTCCTTAGCTGCCTGTAGCTCAGCAGTCAGAGAAGCCAGCTGCTTTTCTAGTTCTTTGGTGTGCGAATCATTGGCCTGCAAGACGATCTTCACCTGCTCTTCTAGGTCTTCCACCTTTGCCCTCAACTGTTCCTTCTCATTCTTCAGATCTTGAACTTCCTGTTGTACATTTTCTAGAGCCTCTTGTGCTGTTTCCTTGGCTTGCGCTTCTACCTGGAGGGCATGGATTTCACCCTTTGTGGATTCCATTTCCCTTAGCACGTGTTCATACTTCCTCTTAAGTCTGTTACCCTCATCTCTTTCTCTTCTCAATGTATCTTTTAGCTGAGAGGATGTCTTCTTAGCTGACTCTAGTTCAATCATCACCCTATTTATGTTGTCCTCGGAGGCATCAATCATTGCAGCCCAAGCTCTTATCGTGAGCCTAGGATCCTTGTCTATCGCTAGCATGACAGCGGTATCTGTTACCATCTTCCCTGATAGATCTTTCGCTTCCACCTTCTTTTCCGTCCTCCTCATTATTCTTTTGGTGGCCCAGTCATAATAGATAGTACTGAAGTCAGGGACTTCTTCCCCCTTTTTCTGGATGAACGGCACTAGCTGGAGCATAGGGGTTACAGGAGTGCCGGCAATAGGTACTTGAAGGATCTGTACCTCGGGGTTTTCCTCTTCCTGACTCTGCCCTGTTGGTGTTTCAAAAGCTGGCTGTTGTGTCAACTCTATTTTTTCAGCTTCCTGCTCTTAGAGCTCTTCATCTAGCTTTCTCTGTGCTTCTTCGGCTGCTTGCCTAGCTGCTTCTTCTTTCTCTCTGGCTGCCTCTTTTGCTATCTCAGCTGCTTCTTGGGCGGCTTTCCTTTTCTCTTCTTCTCCCTTCTGCAGCCACTCTGCAGCCTCATTTTCCAGCCTCTGAGCTTCCTCATTCCTTCTTTTGGCTTCTTCTTCAGCTCTGGCTTGCTCTGCCCCTTTTCCACCTTTGGTGGGGTTCTTTGGTTTGAATCTTCTGCTGAGTGCCGTCATGTTTGGGGCATGCCGGAAGACAGATTCATCCTTATCATAATGATGGGTATATTAGAAAAACACCTTATGCTTCTTACAGTGCTCAGCTACTTTACCATGAGTGTCATTTCGCCGGAAAGGAATCTCACCAAAATGGAACTTTCCTAGTTCCTCTATGAATTCGGCGGCTTGTTTCACATTGGCAAATCTGCAGCTACCTAGCTTGAATGGTAAAGGGGGATATGCAGTCTTCTTGTGTTGGAACAAGAAATTACCAATTCCGTCAATGAACACCTGCCTGACCGCCTCTTTATGGATTATATAATCCGTTGCATACTTTGGTAGCAGAAAAGGTGTCTTTCATCCTCCATACATTCTAAGATACATACCGTTGTCGGTCAAGAAATAATATCCATGTTCCTCTATCACCTGCATAGCATCCTCCGACATGCAGTCACATTCCTTCCGGAAGATAAGCGTTTAGAGTGGCATAATGAAATGCTCGCAGACCTCTCTGTAATGACTATGGTACTGATGAGCCCACAATGGTTTGTAAACTGCATATACAGGCATTCTTTCCCTGTCCCAGACGCATTTGAGTCCGAGGAAAGGCTGGTTGCACAGTATGCAGTCTATCAAAATTGAACTCATGTAGAATTCAGATTTTTTTCAGGCTTCTCCTCCTCCCAAGGCCGCAGCTAAGCAAGAAGAGAGACTACTTGATACGAGGCTGGCCCAGTTGAAGACTGTTCCTTGGGTCGCCACATGGAACATAAGGGGTATCCACTTGAATGTGAAGAGTCTGCCATTGGCTCTACCAAAGATCCTATTTAGCATCAGAGCTATAAATCTGTAAGGAGCTCTTAAGCTCGCTGTATCATAATCACCAGTTGCTCTGTGTCGATAGAGCTTTCCCGACAAGAGCATTCTCTTCAGGGTTTCCACCAAATCCATCCTGATATTATCGAGCCAATCATTAGATAGAAATATTTTAGGTTCTGGCAGGTGGTAAGCCAACGCCACATATCCTGGGCTAAATGCAGCATATCCCTGACCTTCGACATTCCCTATGAGCATTGTGCTGGTGTTTGTATGGGGCAGAATCCATCTCATTACCTCAGAGCATGGGAACAGCTCTGGTCTGGTAGCAACCTTCATGATGGCAGATTTCTCTATGTTAGCATAAATGGGCTCTTCTTCGAGACCCATGTCGGGGACCTCCCTACGGGAAATCAATCTGTATATCTCACCCCATTTATACTCAGGCTCAACACCAGAGACACATTGGGTGTCCTCATATATATATTCAGTCTTTGTTTCAGCTTCTGATTCTGGCACTTCTTCCACCACTGGGGCCTTCTTCTTTTGTATTTTGGACATGGTGGACTCGACTTCTTCCTGCCATATATAACATTGTAGTGTTGAGGCATTCAGGGTGCATACTTTTACATGACAGAGTGCAGCACTTTATTCTATCTATGTACATCATGGCATCCACTAGTTGATGAAACTACAATATAAGTTTGCATACTTGACTAACCAAAAGTACATTACTTTAGTGCTCTTGTCTATATCTTAGCATGCTGCAAACATTTTGTATGATATTTAAACATCCCATCAACCATCTTCTAGACTGCAATAAAATTACATTCATATGCAAAGTGCCATTTTCATGTACTTAATGTGAAAGCAAGTCGAAAGACCAATGCATGTATGCACAACCCAACAATGCCCTGACTACCAGAACTACTAACATGAAAGAGACTCAGTCCTGTGCAAAACAGTGGACAATGTCCTACTGCTGCATGATGCTAAAACTTGATCAATCATAATTGGGCTAGCATTAAATCGTCATCATCTCGCAGTGTCGTTTCTCCTATGAAAACAATTCGCAATGCAAATGTATGGATCTCAAAAGCAAAGTGCAAATGTACTGTCCAACAATTCATCAATGTGGTCTATCGCACATCAAATGAAGAAACGGGTTATATATATAAAGATCATGCTAGCCGTCTAAAATTTTTGACCACAATGCTGTTCGCGGGAGATGATTACATCAACTTGAATATACGCTGTGGGCTTTAACAACATTTTTCTGCATACGACGCTCTCATCGAACCCATTATCCATGCTATCCTCAAAATTGCAAACCACTACAACGGCATAGCCTAGGGTTTCAGACAGCCGAGACCGACGGACTGCGCGGGACGGCGCGGGGAAAAGGTTGGGGTTCGAAACCGGGCACACATAATAGGGAAAATGACCAGCGGAGGAACCATTAAACCACAAGAAAACCACCGCAAACACTTTGGACCTCATCATCGTATACGGGGACGCTAGGTGCAGGCAGCGTAACGGCCGCCTGCACCTCGCCTTCATACACTACGCGCAAGGCGGAAAATACAGGCCGAGGTCAACAATTGATTAATACACGGGTTTTAAAGGAAAAAACGCCTCTCCCCCCTAACTGCTATCAGTTAACCTAACCGGAAAATCTCAATATGAAGGCGCAAACCGCCGGGCAGACAAGAAGAAACGGCTACGGCAAACCAAAACATGGGTAGACCCTTGTACGTTTGTAAAACGGGGTTTTCCTAAAGCACTTAACCGCAGCAAACAAAACCTTGAATTGCATGAGACATGGTAAGAACCACCTACCTGGTAGCGACGTGTAGCTGACGGGCGAGAACGGCTGAGCTTCCAACTGACACCTGGGCGTGAGCACCGGCACGATAGTCCACGGGGCTCGAGGGGTCGACAGTACAGATGATCACGACAGCTCGGGCAACATAAAACAATAAAATAAACTGACTCTCCATTCCCTATATATAAAAAGGTCGCACGTGTGACATTACGAGTCGGGCGGGAAACGAAATTGAATCGGGCGGCGAGAACCCCAGACCCTCCGCAATGGCAGATAGTTACCAGCATCAACTCATCCGCAACAGTGAATAAAGTGCGTGAAAAATAATGATCGGGCATCGGTGAGAACCTAGATCGGAAGCCAACAACCCGGACTCTTCCGCAACGGCGGACATTCATAAGTTGAACTTCATCTGCAACGGCAGAAAGAACGATGTTAAAGGGCTCCGATACGCAGCCGGAAGAAAACCAAAACACAAATCGAAAGGTAAGAGAAATTCAAAACCCGAAATGATCCGCAACGGCAGATGCCAGAAGTGAAGATCCGTCCGCAACGTCGGACAAGGAGATAATCCTACCCTTCGATGTAGAACCCACAATCACCCGCAACGGTCGGAAAACCAAAAAAATCCGCAACGGTCGGAGAACCGAAAATCACCCGCAACGGTCGGAGAACCGAAAATCACCCGCAATGGCGGGACAATCAAATGAATCAACTCCCGATTTAGAAAGGCTTCGAAGGTATCCAAAAAGCAATGATGAGCTTGATTATGGATGGGATTACTTTAAGCATTAAAGGAGAAAAACAGATCGATTGATAGCAATCCAAAGTGCTGGAAAACGTTTCAAAATCCATAGACCAACTAGGAAGAAAAACCAACTAAATCAAAGTAGAGGAGGGTCCTAAATTTTTTTAGAATTTTGGGAAATTGTTGCAGCTGCAACAAGTGGCGACTACCTGGTGAACTCCAGATCTCTGAATTAACTTTTCACCAGCTTGAGACTGTCTGAATAAAATTGAAATCTTCTAGATGTCCGCATTCCTAAGCCAGCCAATTTATGCATTATATTACTTAAAAGAAGCCCATTTTTTTCGGGAAAGGTAACATCAACAGTATTTCAGGTTTGAATAACTCTTTTGAGGCCAAATGGATGAGGTTTATTTTACCTGCCCTTTGGTAGTTACAGCTTAGACACCACAGGATTGTAACAGATAGTAACAGTATTATCCCTTTGTTCCTCATTCCCATGCCAATTTGCACTTTGTGCCTTTAGAACTTAAGTTCGTTTGATATGAGTCCTCCTGCAGGCCTTTCTTACTGAATTTTAATTCAGGATCCTCTATCCCATAGTGCCCTTTTGTGTGAACAACATATTTCATATTTCAATTCACGGACGGAGAGGTTCTTGTGGCCATTTGGTGTTTCATGCTTATCATTAGTACTCTTTCAAGATTTGCTTTGATATGTCTTGTTTCTTTCAGGAGCCCTGACTCTTAATAGCTTTTAGCCTTTTCTTATTTATGGCATGGGATAATTTATATATGATAAACTATTTCACCCTGCTTCCGTGGGTCTTTTGCTGTCACTCCCTTGGGGTATTTAAGATGTGAAATAGTTGTAGCCTCGAAATAGCACTTCAGACCCTTTTCACTTCTGAGTTATTTACAGGGATTAAGTATGACTTCCAATGAATGCACTGCCAGTTAGGAATATGATTACTAGCCTGACATTCTATTCTTTGAAACACGGTCTTTCGCTCAGGATCTTAGTTAATACAGAACCCCGATGTTCCCATTGCATCCAAAAGTTTGCCTCTTATTCAAAATCAAAGGTAAACTAGCAAAGCTATAAGAAAATAGCAGCATAGCAAGTAATCAAGAGAAAGAAAAACATCAAAGCATTAAAGCAATAAAACAACATCTAGTATTAAGAAAACAAATCAATTTATTTATGTACAAAAGAAAACAAAAATTTCGCCCATTCCCAAAAATTTTAAAACTAAAGATCTGAGGAATGAGCTGGATTTAGACATGAGTTGTCTAACCATGGTCCAACTGTGCTGCTATTGAAATGGAACCCATATCTAAGATCTTGCAGCCCTTTCTTTCAACCTGAGGGAGTTGAAGGAGCTCAGGCTGAGTGTCCGTCATAGGACTGGCCCCTTTTGAGGTATGATGTTTTACCTTAAGCTCAGTCAGGTAGTTTCCCAGGATAGAATCAATAGACTCATTGCCCTCTCCTAACTTTGTGACAGTATACTTCATGTATGGCTCTCTTAGAATTTTTATCTGATTTGGGGTACCCTTGAGAGGAAAAAACAGATGGGACCAGTCTGAAGCAAAGTATCCTTTCAGCCTGGCGGCCCAATCTCGGTTGAGAATGAGCCCATATCCCCTTGGGATGTCAGCCACCATAATGTCAATGAACTGACATATCTTATTGTTTGCATCCAAACGAATGAGAACATTCTTCATCTCTCCCACCACCTTGACACCTGTGCTATCTAATTGCGTTACTTCACGAGGTGTGGACTCTAGTGGTCCATTAATATTTTTACAAATCTCCAGGGGCATCACATTCACTGCTGCTCCAGAGTCTACTAAGCAATTATGTACATTATAATTCAGCATTTCCAGAGTCAACAGAAAAGGTGGGGTGTCAAGGTTTTCTTTCCAACCTGGTTCTTGGTCTTCTACCCCTAGTTGGTTTTGAGTAGGTATATCCTTTGTTAGCTCTTGATTTTCATCAAAATTTTCCCCACTGACACCTATCGGTTCTTCTATGGGTTTGACAGTCTCATTGATTGGCTTTGTCCTCTGGTTGAGGGTATTGTTCTTATGCATTTTGCCCTCGTCCAGTTCCTTAACATTCTCCTGCAAATTGTTGACTTTAGAAATCGTTGCATTGTCTTGGCTTGTGACAACTTTATCCTTTGTAGTTGTAGATGTGCATTCAGATTTAGGAGTATTATATTTGGTGTCAAATAATGAAATACCGTTCCATGAGAACATAGTATCATCCTCTGGTTCTCCTATGACCTGTTTCTCCTTTTCCTCCTCACCACTGTCCCTAGTCAATTCTGGGTCCAACAACTTATTCATCACCAGTGTCATTGAATGTATCCATTGAGGACACTTCTTCTCAGAGTGGGGTTGTTCGTGAAAAGTACAAAAATTATCCCCTCCTACTTCTGTTATGTAGATTGATGCCAAATTGGGAGGTGGGACTTGCCATTGGTTGTTATCCTCTTTTCTGGGATAGTGAGGCTTATTGGTTTTCTGAATGTCCCTCTCTTTTTCCAGATCTACAATTCGGTTGGACATTTTCTGAAGCACTTTCATCATCTCATGATAATCATGTGGTTGATATTCTCTAGATTTACACAGCAGTGAGCTTCTTCTTACAGTGGTCTTCTCTTCAAGTGAATCAGGGTAATCCTCTATACTCTCACTTTCTGCCTCTACTCTTTCGGCTTCCTCATAAGTTTCCACCAATGTACGCTTGACTTTCATCTTGGCAAACATGGCCAACTCAGGTCCTAGGGCTGAGGTATAATACTCAATTAAGACTTTATCTGAAGGTCTGTCAACCGCAGAAAAGTTTTTCAAGTACAGTGAAAATCTCTGCGTGAAACTATGTACCTTTTCATTCTTCTCTTTTCTTAACAAAACAAGCGCTTTCATCAATGATGCATGTGTCTTCTGAGCTGTATATTTACTTCTGAAAACCCTTTCAAAGGTGTCCCAGTCAGGAATAGAGTTTGCAGGTAGCCCAAAATACCAAGATGCTGCTGCTCCTTTTAGAGTGTGCAGGAACAGCCTACAGACCACATCTTCATACTCTCCAGCCCTTAGCCCTTCTAGTGCTAGGTAAAAACTTTGAAGGTGATCATCTACAACAATCCTTTCCTCAGGGTCAAATTTAGGCAAGAGCTTGTCAAAGGCTTGGGGTAGGTTATGCAGAGGCGGAGTCAAGTTTAGAGGTGACCTAGCTCTCCATGCCGACAAAGGGTTAGGTTGATTATCAGCCATGAGCAAAGGTGAGCGAATAACACTAGGAAAAACAGGGCTTCAAGGATAGGACCAGAATCTTCAAATACTTGAGTTAGGTTGAAAACTTCAAAACATCTGCTGGTAGGATAGTATCGGGAAATTAAGTTCCACGGCCAGCCTTTTACTGGCGGCCCTCCTTCTAGTGCCAAAACTGTTGAGGCCTGGAAATTCACAGGTGGCAACAGTAAAGGATTCTCCCCAATCAACATTCCCAACTAGCCCGTTGACTGTTTGATATAGGGAATCCGTCCGGTTTTATGGTCTGGCTACCGTAGGTCAAGTAACAAATACAAGGCTTTATCGGTTGCAGCCCGGTCCACCGGAATTTGTATTTTTTAAGCTAAAGATGAGATGCAAGTATCTAACTAATAATGCAGGGTGGTGAAGGATGCAGGGAGCGATCACAATGTGATGCGCAGGTTCTTACCTCTCGTCCTAGGCTCGTCAGCACTTGAATCACACATGCAGCAATGCAATGACCTAACTACCTAACTATTCATCTATCTCTATCTACCTATCCCCGGGGAGCCAACTTGTATTTAATATATATATGAGTAATGTGAATGTGCACACATGATAAAAGCAATTACAGATAGCTGACATTTACTCTTACAAGCATGAACAATGAAAGATATTTCCACAATCAGATAGCTAATTGCTTGTGATTAGCATACATTACTCATGGTGGTTATTTCATAAAATAAATCAGAAATCGTTTAAACAAAGACATAGGCCATCAAGTTAGAAAGATCTCACGATTCATGGACACAATGCTGAAAAATAAAGTAGTTCATCTTCCAACTATCCATGGCCAAACATTCGGAAACCCCCATCGATCTTCTTTCAACAGACAAACTGTAAATTTTTATTGCAAAAGGAAGTAGTTCTTCTTACAATATGTCATCACCAGTCTTACTGGGAAAAAAAAGTCCCTTTTCTTTCTACGATTCCTACTTTTATACAAAAGGAAAAAAATGGTTGGGCTTCCCAAAGTGACCTTTGGGCTTCCCAACCCTTTGTTTTCCCAACGCTTCATTTAAAAAAAAAAACTTTTACAAATTATTAAATTAATCCAAAGTTGACCGGTCCTCTATGAGGAGGGTCCCACTTGGATTTCTAGGAACTTCTTCCACGTTGTTGCCTCAGCGGCAAGACCTTCAAATGCACATGGCTCCAGGAAATGAATGTTGATTTCAAACTTTTCAACTTGGTTCCTGATGGCCTCAATCCTTGCTGGGCTCAACCGAAGCTGATCTTCTAGAATCTGCATGCTAACAGCTGCGTGGCCTACCTCGTTCTTCAGTACTAGGTCATCAATAGATTGAATCTGCTGCGTCCTGGCCTCTGCATCCTGATGTTTTTCTGCAATATTCCCACAAAGGTCTCATGATCCGGGAACTCTTCAAACCTAAGCTCAGCCTCTGTCTGACAGCAATTGTACGCATTGAGGAACCTTCTAAAATATTCCGAGCATGCTACCTGTGTCCTTTTGACAGCCTTCTTAAAGTCTTCAGCAGTGCTGATGGCAAACTCTACTACGTTGTGATCTCTCCTGAGGGTTTGATGATCTTTGGCTAGTAGCTCTACTGGGATCTTGGCATCATCTTTTGGTCTTTCCATTCTGGCATTCAAGACCTCCAGAACATCCTGGGACCTATCTACGAAGTAGGAGGAAGTTTCCATGATTTCTTCTAACCCGCTGTCCATCTGAAGGACTTTGCACCTTTCTTCTTCCAGAGCAGTCTGCAGCTACAGCATCTTATCCTTCTGAGCCAGGATATATTCTTTAAATGGCTGCAGATCGACTTGCTGTTCCTTAGCTGCCTCTAGCTCAGTAGTCAGAGAAGCCAGCTGCTTTTCCAGTTCTTTGGTGTACGAATCATCGGCCTGCAAGACGATCTTCACCTGCTCTTCTAGGTCTTCCAGCTTTTCCCTCAACTGTTCCTTCTCATTCTTCAGATCTTGGACTTCCTGTTGTACATTTTCTAGAGCCTCTTTTGTTGTTTCCTTGGGTTGCGCTTCTACCTGGAGGGCATGGATTTCACCCTTTGTGGATTCCATTTCCCTTAGCACGTGTTCATACTTCCTCTTAAGTCTGTTACCCTCATCTCTTTCTCTTCTCAATGTATCCTTTAGCTGAGAGGAGGTATTCTTAGCTGACTCTAGTTCAATCATCACCCTATTTATGTTGTCCTCGGAGGCATCAATCATTGCAGCCCCAGCTCTTATCATGAGCCTAGGATCCTTGTGTGTCCCTAGCATTACCATCTTCCCTGATAGATCTTTCGCTTCCACCTTCTTTTCCATCCTCCTCATTATTCTTTGGGTGGCTCGGTCATAATAGACAGTACTGAAGTCAGGGACTTCTTCCCCCTTTTTCTGGATGAACGGCACTAGCTGGAGCATAGGGGTTACAGGAGTGCCGGTAGTAGGTACTTGAAGGATCTGTACCTCAGGGTTTTCCTCTTCCTAACTCTGCCCTGTTGGTGTTTCAGAAGCTGGCTGTTGTGTCAACTCTATTTTTTCAGCTTCCTCCTCTTAGAGCTCTTCATCTAGCTTTCTCTGTGCTTCTTCGGCTGCTTGCCTAGCTGCTTCTTCTGTCTCTCTGGCTGCCTCTTTTGCTATCTCAGCTGCTTCTTGGGCAGCTTTCCTTTTCTCTTCTTCTCCCTTCTCTAGCCACTCTGCAGCCTCATTTTCCATCCTCTGAGCTTCCTCATTCCTTCTTTTGGCTTCTTCTTCAGCTCTGGCTTGCTCTGCCCCTTTTCCACCTTTGGTGGGGTTCTTTGGTTTGAATCTTCTGCTGAGTTCCGTCATGTTTGGGGCATTCGGGAAAACAGATTCATCCTTATCATAATGATGGGTATATTCGAAAAACACCTTATGCTTCTTACAATGCTCAGCTACTTTACCATGAGTGTCATTTCGCCGGAAAGGCATCTCACCAAAATGGAACTTTCCTAGTTCCTCTATGAATTCGGCGGCTTGTTTCACATTGGCGAATCTGCAGCTACCTAGCTTGAATGGTAAAGGGGGATATGCAGTCTTCTTGTGTTGGAACAAGAAATTACCAATTCCATCAATGAACACCTGCCTGACCGCCTCTTTATGGATTATATAATCCGTTGCATACTTTGGCAGCAGAAAAGGTGTCTTTCATCCTCCATACATTCTAAGATACATACCATTGTCAGTCAAGAAATAATCTCCATGTTCCTCTATTACCTGCATAGCATCCTCCGACATGCAGTCACATTCCTTCCGGAAGATAAGCGTGTAGAGTGGCATAATGAAATACTCACAGACCTCTCTGTAATGACTATGGTACTGATGAGCCCACAATGGTTTGTAAGCTGCATATACATGCATTCTTTCCCTGTCCCAGATGCATTTGAGACCGGGGAAAGGCTAGTTGCACAGTATGCAGTCTATAGAAATTGAACTCATGTAGAATTCAGATTTTTTTTGGGCTTCTCCTCCTCCCAAGGCTACAGCTAAGCAAGAAGAGAGACTGCTTGGTACGAGGCTGGCCCAGTTGAAGACTGTTCCTTGGGTCGCCACATGGAACATAAGGGGTATCCATTCAAATTTGAAGAGTCTGCCATTGGCTCTACCAAAGATCCTATTTAGCATCAGAGCTATAAATCTGTAAGGAGCTCTTAAGCTCGCTGTATCATAATCACCAGTTGCTCTGTGTCGATAGAGCTTTCCCGACAAGAGCATTCTCTTCAGGGTTTCCACCAAATCCATCCTCATATTATCCAGCCAATCATTAGATAGAAAGATCTGAGGTTCTGGAAGGTGGTAAGCCAACGCCACATATCCTGGGCTAAATGCAGCATAGCCCTGACCTTTGACATTCCCTATGAGCATTGTGCTGGTGTTTGTATGGGGCAGAATCCATCTCATTACCTCAGAGCATGGGAACAGCTCTGGTCTGGTAGCAACCTTCATGACGGCGGATTTCTCTATGTTAGCATAAATGGGCTCTTCTTCGAGACCCATGTCGGGGACCTCCCTACGAGAAATCAATTTGTATATCTCACCCCATTTATACTCGGGCTCAACACCAGAGACACATTGGGTGTCCTCATATATATATTCAGTCTTTGTTTCAGCTTCTACTTCTGGCACTTCTTCCACCACTGGGGCCTTCTTCTTTTGTCTTTTGGACATGGTGGACTCGGCTTATTCCTGCCATATATAACATTGTAGTATTGAGGCATTCAGGGTGCATACATTTACATGACAGAGTGTAGCACTTTATTCTATCTATGTACATCATGGCATCCACTAGTTGATGAAACTACAATATAAGTTTGCATACTTGACTAACCAAATGTACATTACTTTAGTGGTCTTGTCTATATCCTAGCATGCTGCAAACATTTTGTATGATATTTAAACATCCCATCAACCATCTTCTAGACTGCAATAAAATCACATTCATATGCAAAGTGCCATTTTCATGTACTTAATGTGAAAGCAAATCGAAAGACCAATGCATGTATGCACAACCCAACAATGCCCTGACTACCAGAACTACTAACATGAAAGAGACTCAGTCCTGTGCAAAACGGTGGACAATGTCCTACTTCTGCATGATGCTAAAACTTGATCAATCATAATTGGGCTGGCATTAAATCTTCATCATCTCGCAGTGTCGTTTCTCCTATGAAAACAATTCGTAATGCAAATGTATGGATCTCAAAAGTAAAGTGCAAATGTACTGTCCAACAATTCATCAATGTGGTCTATCGCACAGGAAATGAAGAAACGGGTTATACATATAAAGATCATGCTAGCCGTCTAAAATTTTTGACCACAATGCTGTTCGCGGGAGATGATTACATCAACTTGAATATACGTTGCGGGCTTTAACAACATTTTTCTACATACGACGCTCTCATTGAACCCATTATCCATGCTATCCTCAAAATCGCAAACCACTACAACAGCATAGCCTAGGGTTTCAGACAGCCGAGACCGACGGACTACGTGGGACGGCGTGGGCAAAAGGTTGGGGTTCGAAACTGGGCACACATACTAGGGAAAATGACCAGCGGAGGAACCATTAAACCACAAGAAAACCACCGCAAACACTTTGGACCTCATCATCGTATACGGGGACGCTAGGTGTAGGCGACGTAACGGCCGCCTGCACCTCGCCTTCATACACTATGCACCGAGATCAACAATTGATTAATACATGGGTTTTAAAGGAAAAACGCCTCTCCCCCCTAACTGCTATTAGTTAACCTAACCGAAAAATCTCAATATGAAGGCGCAAACCGCCGGGCGGACAAGAAGAAACGGCTACGGCAAACCAAAACATGGGTAGACCCTTGTACGTATGTAAAATGGGGTTTGCCTAAAGCACTTAACCGCAGCAAACAAAACCTTGAACGACACGAGACATGGTAAGAACCACCTACTTGGTAGCGACGTGTAGCTGACGGGCAAGAACGGTTGAGCTTCCAACTGACACCTGGGCGCAAGCACCGGCACGATAGTCCATGGGGCTCGAGGGGTCGACAGTACAGATGATCATGACAGCTCGGGCAACATAAAACAACAAAATAAACGGACTCTCCATTCCCTATATATAAAAAGGTCTCACGTGTGACATTACGCGTCGGGCAGGAAACGGAATTGAATCGGGCGGCGAGAACCCCAGACCCTCCGCAACGGCGGATAGTTACCAGCATCAACTCATCCGCAACGGTGAATAAAGCGCGTGAAAAATAATGATCAGGCGTCGGAGAGAACCTAGATCGGAAGCCAACAACCCAGACTCTTCCGCAACGGCGGACATTCATAAGTTGAACTTCGTCCGCAACGGCAGAAAGAACGATGTTAAAGGGCTCCGATACGCAGCTGGAAGAAAACCAAAACACAAATCGGAAGGTAAGAGAAAGTCAAAACCCGAAATGATCCACAACGGCGGATTCCAGAAGTGAAGATCCGTCCACAACGTCAAACAAGGAGATAATCCTACCCTCTGATGTAGAACCCACAATCACCCGCAACGGTCAAAAAACCAAAAAACATCCGCAACGGTCGGAGAACCGAAAATCACCCGCAACGGCGGGACAATCAAATGAATCAACTCCCGATTCAGAAACGCTTCGAAGGTATCCAAAAAGCAATGATGAGCTTGATTATGGATGGGATTACTTTAAGCATTAAAGGAGAAAAACAGATCGATTGATAGCAATCCAAAGTGCTGGAAAACGTTTC
The DNA here is from genome assembly GCA_001517045.1 of Pseudotsuga menziesii. Classification (NCBI taxonomy): domain Eukaryota; kingdom Viridiplantae; phylum Streptophyta; class Pinopsida; order Pinales; family Pinaceae; genus Pseudotsuga; species Pseudotsuga menziesii. Next base: position 162,587 of record LPNX010500448.1, on the reverse strand, counting down.
AAAATCCATAGACCAACCAGGAAGAAAAACCAACTAAATCAAAGTAGAGGAGGGTCCTAAATTTTTTTAGAATTTTGGGAAATTGTTGCAGCTGCAACACATCGGCAATCCTGTAATAAAATCCATGGAAATAACTTCCCATTTCCATTCCGGAACTGGCAAAGGCTGCAACAAGCCTGCTAGATGTTGATGCTCAACCTTTACCTGCTGACATTTCATACACCTAGAAATGTACTCAGCCATGTCCTTTTTCATTCTTGGCCAAAAGTATTGCTTCCTAGCTGTAGCAATTGTCTTCTGATATCCCGGGTGACCAGAATACGGAGCTTGATGGATTTCATCCATAACAACTCTCCTCAAATCTGCTACATCTGGAATATAAATTCTACCTTTATAAGTGATAAGTCCATCTTCTCCCAATTTATATCCTTCATACCTCTTCTCAAGACCTTGCTGCTGCAATTTGTCTTTTACCTGTTCATACAATTCATCTCCAGCAACCTGATTAACAATCTGCTGCCTCAAATCTGATTGGCAAATACTAAGAGATGCCACATGCATTTCCTGTACCTTCCTGCTGAGTGCATCAGCTACCTTATTTTCATTTCCCTTTATGTGCTTGATTTCAAAATCAAACTCACATAAAAATTCAAGCCATCTTGCTTGCCTAGCATTCAGAGTAGGATGGTCAAATAGATACTTCAATCCACAGTGATCTGTTCTGAGCTCAAATCTTCTGCCCATCAAGTAATGCCTCCACATCTTGAGAGCATGTACTATGGCTACAAGCTCTAGATCATGAGTGGCATAGTTCTTCTCATGCTCCTTAAGCTTGCTTGACTCATAACATATCACGTGGTTGTCTTGCATAAGGACTCCTCCAAGCCCTTGTCCGCATGCATCGGTACACACCACAAAATCTTTCTTTGGATCTGCAACCTTCAATACGGGTGCACTGGTGAGAATACTCTTCAACTACTGGAAGCTTTCTTCACACCTCGATGTCCATTCGAACTTCATCCCCTTCTTTTGCAAAGAAGTGATGGCGTGTGCAACTTTGGAGAATCCCTCAATGAATCTCCGATAGTATCCTGCAAGTCCCATAAAACATCTTACATCTGTCACATTTCTTGGAGTAGGCCAATTCATAATGGCTTCAATATTTTTAGGGTCCACAGATATACCCTCTTCTGAGATAATGTGACCCAAGTACTGAATTCTATCTCTAAAGAAGTCACACTTGCTCAGTTTCGCATACAGCTGATGCTCCCTGAGCAATTTCAATGTCAATATCAAATGCTCTTCATGTTCTTCCTCATTCTTAAAATAAACAAGAATGTCATCAAGGAAAACAAGAACAAACTTGTCCAAATATTTGCTGAAGACACTATTCATAAGGCACATAAATGTAGCAGGTGCATTTGTGAGACCAAATGGTACCACTACAAACTCATAATGCCCATACCTTGTCCTGAAGGCTGTCTTATGAATGTCTTCATCCTTGATTCTCACCTGATGGTAACCAGACCTCAAGTCAATCTTGGAAAATATCTTTGCTCCCCTCATTTGATCAAAGAGATCATCGATCCTAGGCAAAGGATATTTATTCTTTACAGTAACCTTGTTCAATTGTATGTAGTCAATACATAACTTGAGTGTACCATATTTCTTCTTTACAAACAGAACTGGTGCTCCCCAAGGAGACACACTCGGTCTGATATACTTCTTTTCCAACAACTCTTGCAGTTGCATCTTCAACTCTAGCATCTCCGGTGTACTTATCCTATAGGGTGACTTGGACACTGGTGCTGCTCCTGGCACAAGTTCAATAGTGAAATCAATGTCCCGCTTTGGAGGAAGCCCTGGAATCTCATCAGGAAAAACATCCTGGAATTCCTGTAACACCTGATAGTCCTCCAACCTTAGATTTTCATCTTCTGATGTTTCCAAAATATGAGCTGCATACAGCTGGCATCCCTTCCTACAGAACTTCTTTAACTGCATTGCTGAAACCTGCCGTACTGAAATCACCTTTGGAATGCCTTTCACAACTACTAGGTCGCCTTCTTCATTCATGCATTCAAAAGTCTTATTGTAACAGTCAAGCCCTATGAGCTTCTAACCAATCCATCCCAATGAGAATATCATAGGAACCAAGCGGTAGAACATTCAGATCTACACAAGTGACCAACCCATCCATGACCAATGGACATTTCTCTACTACTTCACTGACCTTTCTCTTAGTTCCAGTGGTTAGCTAAACTAACCAAGACTTCCTATGCTTTACCTTATTAAAAGCACAAATATCCACTACTCTAGGGGTAATGTAACTGTGAGTAGAACCAGGGCCAATCAAAATAGAAATAGATTGCTCAACAATCTTACCTGCTACTTCAACCACAGTTGACTGGTGATCTACCTGGCGGTCCTCCAGTGCTGCATAAATCCTAGGGACTACCCTTTCTACCTGACGCATTGTTTCTATTTCTTGAATGTTGTAAGTTGGCCTTGCACTCTCATTCTCAAGTGGACAATTTCTACGCAAGTGAGGTCCTTCACATTTCCAACATTTGAGTGGACCTTTATTCGAATGTGGCTCTTTAGGCTTTCCATTTGTCACTCCAACTGGATCACTCACAGCTTGAGATGGATGCTTCTGCTGATTCCTAAATCTAGAAGGTTTGAAACCTTTCTTTCTTTGGTCCAACTTTTCATTCTTCTTGTCCTTCCATGCCTTCTGGTAATCAGGTTTTCCTTTACTTTGCTCATAGAAATACTTAGCTTTTCTTATTGCTTCTTCAAGAGTGCTAGGTTCATAAAACTCAATTCTATCTTTGTAAGACTGAGGTAATCCACTCAGAAAACGTTGGACTTTCACTTTTTCATCTCTGATGTATCGGACATACCTCAACAGCTCCAAAAATTTATTTGCATATTCATCCATGGTTTGCTATCCCAATCTCAGCTCATGGAACTCCTTGATCTGGTCATCATAGTACCTGCCAGAGAGGTATTTCTACCTAAAATACTTCTTGAACTGTTTCCACTTAAATCTCCTTTCACTGATCCTTTTTACCTACTTGAAGTGTTCCCACCAAATGGATGCCCTTCCATTCAGATTGAATATGGCAACTCTTGCCTTCATGTTCCCTGAATAATCCCGCACCTGAAAGCACTTCTTTATTCCAAGGAGCCAAGATTCAGCCTCTTGTCCAGTATTTACCTCACCATCAAATGTAGGAGGTTTAGCTTTCTTAAATTCATCTCGAGAGCGATCCCTATGGTGCCTCTTTCTTTTCCTTTTATGAGGAGATGAACTTGTATCTCCAGTGGATTCTTCGGAGTCAGATGATCCACTCGAAGTCCTTCTCCTTCTCCTAGTGCTGCTCTTACTGCCTTCTGGTCTTAATGTACCTCGTCTAGAATCTATCTTTTTTTTCAAGTTTGTCAAACTTTCCAATATGGCAGCATTCCGCTAATGCTGCTCTTCCTGGGATTTTATTAAGCTTCTCATGGTGGCTGTAACATCTGATGGTGTCTCTTGGAATCTCCTTCCATTGGACTTAATGTCATCATTCCTATTATGGAAATTTTCTCCCATGGCATCTTCTGCTCGCTTGTAAGAATCTCGAGCATCATACCCATCATGGGATATCATGACTGAACCACCTCTAGCTTTACCACACTGTTCTTTCTGGAATGCTGCTCTTGAAAGTGACTATGATTCTTCAAACATGTTAATAACACAAATGTTAGATGCATAACATTGACATAAATTAGAATCACTTACCTTCTCCTGGAATAATCATAAAATAACAATTGCCAAAATACTAGATTTTCTTCATCAAAGAATCAACTGCCTCTTTCTCCTTTTTGGCCCTGAAGATTCACTGAAAAATTAGCTGAAAATCCCACTGAAAAACACTCAAAATTTTCTCTGCAGAATCAGCTCTCATTCTGACTATCTATCTGGCATTTCGGCAGTCCAAAAAACTAAATTCCTCCACTGTTCATCGGTGATCGAATCCACTAATCCTTTGGAAGGCTAGTCCTTTAGCCAGCTGCAACGACAGACGTTCAATCCACTAACTTCATCCAACGTAGCTCATCGGCTGTCAGAAGCTCTATCCACTAACCATCGCCGATGGCCGATGATTCCCGGACTTAGAAAATTTTCGAAATTTTCCCTCTTAGTCTTCCTTTTCATCGCTTGATCAGCTCAATCTTCTTTTTTTCGTCGGTGAAATAGTTCCTTCAGCAGCTGTAACGACAGAACACAATCTTTGATCTTCTTCCTGTCGGCTATACAACCTGATCGGTATCGGCATTCTCTTCTCGTTGGAAGTCTAGTGCTTTTGAATTCCGAAACGGTGGCACACGAACCACTTTCTTCTTCCGACGGCCAATATTTTCATTACTTAGAAAAATTTTGAACTTTCTTTTACAACGTCGGCTGTCGGAGACCTTACCTATTGGATGCATAGTAGTCTAGACATCTACAATGGCGGATGCTCGATCAACTATATTCTTCCGACGGACATTGAACACTTAAATGTTTTTTTAAAATTTCCTCCCAAATGTTCCCATCGGGTATGCTTCCGCCTAGCTCCTCCGCTACATCGAAATTTTTTTCCACTAAGTCCTCCGCTACATCAGAAGTCTTTTCCACTAACTCCTCCGCTACATTGGAATTCTTTTCCACTAAGTCCTCGGCTACATCGGAAGTCTTTTCCACTAAGTCCTCCGCTACATCGGAAGTCTTTTCCACTAAGTCCTCCGATGAGCCGACTGTTGAACACTTAGACAAATTTTTGAATTTTTGAATTTCTAGTCATTCACTGACTTTTGCTGGGCAGAAAGAAATACCGCTTCTGTGACTACACCCTTCATGGCTCATGCAGGCCCATGCTGCAACATGAGCTCTGATACCACACTATAACGTCCCTGACCCTCCGACCGGCGAAGAGGATGCTACCATGGAGTTAACCATCCTGGCTACTAGCCCCATGAGCATGTGAAATCATAAAAATGCTGAAAAGTTGAAACATAATTCCTTGAACTAAAACATGCATACATGATTATTTATCATACACAGAGGAAGTAACATACATTCATACAAGCATTCAACATGTTCATCATGATCGTTAACAGTAAATAGGATTGCAGAAGTAAAATAGACAAGATTACTTATCTTTATAAAGAAATCGTTCCGCAACCAGCTATGTCACTGCAACGTTCCACCCAACCATAGGATAGCACGCTCCTAGATCTCTCAGCAATGCTGCCACCCCTGAGCCAGGCATGACTCCCCAAGGAATAAGGAACTAACAGGATTACACATAGCAAAGGGTAACAACACCACAAGGGTACACAGTTCAACCAAGCCAACACGGTTGGGTTTATCAAGTGAACAATAGATCAGCCAAGCCAATAGAGTTGGGTTTATCAGGCCATCCAGGAGGTGGGAAAGGCTAATGCTAAGCTGATGAGCTCACTGAAGAGCTACAGACACCAACACCAGAACCAGCCTGGATTCTAGAACACCCACACACACCCAACACAAGGAAGTCAGTCCCTTCTCTGCAACGCAGTCCCTCAGACCCTGATCTTCCTTCTAGTGCTCTTCAGGGGTTGTGGAGAAGAAATCCAGCTCAATAGCTCTGTCCATGTGGTTCTCAACCCACCAGGTTTATCAAGCACCTTAGGCCATCATTCACCAACCCAAAAATAGTCCAGGGACAAATCCGCTGCATGCAGGCAGCCAAACAGCTATTCAAGCATTTACAGTGAAAAACACAGTCAAGCCATCATGGAAAACAACAGTTAACACACTCACATGAACCCACAGCAATCCAACCTTCAATACCATCACTGTGAAACTTACACAGACTAGAAAATGGTCAAAATTCACGGCCAACATCCACAGCTCAGCACGGATTCACAGGAAGAATCACCCCGATCTTCTACCAATTCCACGTTGTGGGTAACTCAGTCAACAATGCGTGGGGAAACCTCTCCCATCAATCAGTGGAATAAATCCCAATAATTTCTGCTCATGATCCGCTATGATGGATGAAAAACAATACACAGTCCAATCCGTGGAGGCCAAAATTGGTTCTCTATGTGGATGGAAAGAACATAATTACAGACCGGCAATTCGCGCGCGAGAGAGGAGGGGAACCCCCACACAATGGATGGTAAAACATTTTATCCCTCATCCTGCATGAGGAAGACGAACAACCATGATTCGAGGGAGTGGGAAAAACGGTCCCTACGTCGTGGAGAGGAGAGCAAGCGTGGCGTGGCAGTGGTCTTCTTGCCAGCCAATCACTGCCTCAACTAACAAAAGGAAAAAAAATAATCAAGGGAGGTGGTGACACAGTTTTCCTCCGTGACTCAATGTTCCACATCCCCCCCTTCCTTTTCCTTTGGAATCATGCCCCTTATCAATTTAGTTGCTGCGAACATAGCTGGTTGAGTTATTTAATTAAAAAGCGTGTTTACATGATGCCATAATTAAATATATGCCACATGTCCCGATATACCATCGGTGACCATTCCTAATCAGAAACAAAACACAACCAAATCTATGGTGGGTTCTTGGCCTTTAACTCCACACCAAGATTATTTACAACATATGTATCCTATTTACTTTAATGCAAACGGGGTTAAAACCGGGGTATTACAGAAATCAAGAAATTTTCAATACATCCGAAAAGTTGTGCAAAGTGTTGTTGTGTTTTACAGTATGGAGAAAGAAAAATGCAATAATAAAATAAAGTAATATTAACAATAAAATAAATGCAATAACGACAAGTTGGTTTTTAAATTATAGTATATTGAGAGTAGTTTTGTCTTATCATGTTTGCCAAACTATGAAAATGACCAAATAACAAGATCATAATGTTTATTAGAAAATTCACTATTGAGTATGGCATTGTTGTTCGAATTTGACTAAAAATTATAGCTATTATCCATAGTCTAAAGTAAAACAAGCTATTGAATAAGAAGTTTACTCTATGTAAAACAAAGTCTGTAATTTACCAGTTTTCAAAGGTGAAACATTGTCGCTTTTTTTTTAGTAAATGCATTGCAATGATGGTTGAGTGCATTGTTTGCTAAAAGTATTGGTTGCATGTGCAGATAATTAGAAGCATGAATATATTATATATTCATAGTATAAGAATAATATATGGAATTTCCATCTATGGTATTTTCTAATTTTCCAAATCCAAATCAGTGCCTTATTATTATTCTAATCCTATACATAGTCAAGAGTCAAAACTAGTGAATGCTCTATTACTATTCAAAGCTTTCACAGAGCCAAGGATTTTGCAAGTATATGGGAATAGCGTTCAATGAGATGGCTCAAGAATAGTTATGGAAGAGTTGAATTCCTTATACTAAGATCCTTGATACAACTAGATAACTATTTGACACTCAAACTATTAGTAATCATGACTAAAAATCTTCAAAAGTTAGATAAAACCCTTTTATTATTTTGCATATTTGAAGCGCTATTGATGGCCCGGGCTGGTAGGTTGCTGGAAAATATACAAGGCAGTCAACACAAGGAAATAGTCCAACCAGAAAGGCTTCAAATCAATCCCACACAAATATTATTCTATCCCCTGGTTGTTTGGGATGACTAGATCCTATGGATACAAGGCCTCCACTGGCACAAGGGTTTTCATATCTAAGAGATCTTCTCTTTACTCAAGGAAGATCTGAGAAGGTTTGAAGTAACTGGATTCTAGACTAACTGCCCAAGAAAACTTAAACAATAAGTGTAATAGGTTTTAAGCAGGGAAGTTGTAATATATAATAGATAACAGGAAACTAATTACTTGATGTATAGAAATATAGGTCAAGTTTACTTTCCTTTAACCAACTTCAAATAAAACCAAACAATGAAAATTTCAAATGTTTTATCCAAGGTATTATAGATGTACAACATGTCCTATCAGGTAATACCAATTGACACATTAGTATTAGGGATTATATCTACTCATCAATTGCAAAACTGAGCATGTGAATTAAATGAAGACATTCATTCAATGCACATTAAATATGTCAAAGTTGTAATGAGACATCAATACATAAATCAACACATTTGGTAGATGAGAAACCAATAATCAACATGCCATAAATATAGAAGAAAGACTAGAATTCATGAAAAACATTTAATGAATAACCACATGACATAGCATAAATAGGAGTGTAATTTTATTCAACTTGCAAAACATTACAACATTCAAAAATTACAAAACTTTCCTGATGTATGCTTGGTAGTCTCCTCTCATGTAGTTCACCTAGGCTTAATCCTGCTTGTCCGCTTTAAGGAAATACCCTTCCCTTTAAATAATTTTACAAAAATTTACAAAGAAAGTTCCCAAGATGCATAGAGATGGATGCAAAAAAAAAGTGTAGATTCAATGAAATATAAGTATGAAGGTTTGGATGGATAGTGGGGTCAGTTAAAAACCTACATAAACTTGTGGAATTTCATTTGGATGCATATATCTCTTAGAATTAAGAAAATTGTAAGACTAGTTAAACTTTCCTAGTCACCTAGGAAGGGTGTACATTAATTCATGAACTTCATACCAGAATGAAATAATACCTACTAATGAAGTTTCATAGAGGTAAATGTATCATCATTAATCATATAATAACCTTTAAAAATCATTTCATGGACATTAGTTTACGCCCATTACATTATAAAGTCAAATACGCCACTAGATGGACACAAAAAGCACTTCTCGCGAGCATTTAATCATGGCCGCTCTACAGAACAGAATATTATTGTCACATACAGATAAGAATGAGTGGGAATCAGCTATATAGGTCGATATAAACTTGATGGGGTCCTCCCTAGCTCAAGTCACATGCAATACGATAGAGGGGGAAGAGAGAGAAGAAGGGGAATGAGAACCTTATGACGCATCTTCGAAGAAAATGAGGCACAAAACTCAACAAGGAAGCCTTAGCTTCATCAACATAAAAATAATCAACATACAAAACTGAATAATGGAGCTCCAACTGCCTTTAAATAAACCTCTAGTGACTTGTTGGGAAATTCAATCACCCATTGAGCAATTTTCCCTTGCTAAAACCCCAACCCAAGCCACATGATGCACCCTCCTTGAGAAATTAGCATGTATGAGACAAGAAAGATGTTACCCTGACACCCACCTTCATTCAATTTGGAAACTGCACCCTCCTTGACCCATAGTTTTTGCTTTTCCCTATGACATATTTTTCTGCACTGCCTTCTTTTGTCATTGAACTCTAGAATGGAAAGTACGACCTCCTTTGGCGTAGAGTTGTTGCTTTTCCTTATGACATATTTTTTTGTACTTCTTTTGTGATTGAGTCTCCAAATGTAAATTGTGCCCTCCTTTGGCCTAGAGTTTCCTCTTTTGTGTCTGACTGCTTTTTCTTGGCTTGTGATACTTTCCCCTTTTCTTTGTCTGCTTGCTTTTGTCAGTCCTATGACAGTTTCTAATTTTCCTCCTTGGAAAGTTGGATTTCCCAAGTGCACCTTCACAACATGGAAACTTATTTTCCACATATTTAATTGCTCAATAATTAATAACGACAATAAATAAAATCAAGTACATGTACAATTTAATAAAATGCCATAGGTTAATTAATTAATGCATCTTTTGACCCCCTAGGTGTTAGCAAGGTCAATGCTTCTGGTGTTAAATATGTGGGTACATGACAGTCCTCCCCTCCCAAGTCTACTTGTCCTCAAGCATAAGCACTCCAGAGTGGTTCAAAATTTGTCCACCATGTTTCTGTTGCACCACTATGATCATAGTCGTTTCTTTAATGACCGCTTCTTTTAACAAAATTGTCAACCCAGTTAAGGTAACTAAGCAAAATTCCTGGATCCCACTACCTTCTCTATAAGGATCCAAATGTTGCTACCCCCTTTGTAAATTTTTCATTCCCAAGAATGCCAGGATCCCATGGTTTTATCTGCCTCCTTCCAAACATCAATAACAACAACAAAATTTTATCATCATAGAGATTGAAAATGAGGATGTGAAAATCATACCACCACACTGACAATTGATCACTCCCCATGAAAAGCTGAATATATTTGAGACTCTCCCGTCCAACATGGAACTTTAGTGTGGGACCATATCATCTTGAGCCTCTTTAAAGTATGAAAATCCATGTGTAAGCTAGCACTGGGACTCACATCACTGCTACTATGAAGACACAGGTGGTTATCCCATGCCCCTCCATGTATACTGAGAGAATCATAAATAATCCATACATGCTCATGCCACTGATTGTACATTTGTTCTAATGTGTCTAATGTCTCTCCATTGATGCAAGAAAAATATTTACCCTCCAGAGTGCAAATTTCAATCATGTGTCTAGCCACACAATCAATGGACAAACATACTTGCAGGTTGAATGATTCAAGTGGGAATAATTCAACTACCATTTATGCACTTGTCAAACCACATGGCTTTACCATCAATCCCTCAACTAGAAGAGTGGGAGTATCATTTTCCTCCTGTGGCATCAACAGAAAAAATCCTTTCACCCAATTTTCATCCCCACATGATGTGGCTGAAATAGAAGTTTGGGGTGAAGAATTGTGAACCAACTCCATGCAACACTCATCTATCAATATAATGTATGCACAAATTACTCCATTGGTTGGCTTAGCAACAGTGTGATCATGTGCCTCCTCCAAAACAATACAACACTTTCCCAGAGGCAACACATAATCTCTTAGGAACCATGCAAGTGATTTCTCTTCATCTTGTTTGACCTCAATATCCTTAAGCATATGAAACTCAGAATGCACCTCATGTGGATGTGTATGGGGGGTATCTAATGGCTGAAAAATTATTTTTTGTTGTTCATGTCTCAAGACAATGACAACCCCAATAAAAAATTTATTGCAGAAATAAAACGCTTCGCCCCCCAAGGTCTTTATTCCACAGGTGTCTCTATCTACCCAATCAATGGATGAATAAGGAATTTTATTTGTTGATCCATATGGAATGTGATCATCCATATTTCTGATAGAGAATAACACTTCATCCTTCTTCTCAATCTCAATGAGTGCTTGGCCAATATTTTCTTCCTCATAGCTTTTCTCAAGCATATGCAATTCTGCTCCTTCCTCATGGTTGTCCTCCACATGAGGTCCCTTCAACACATCCAAAGTAGTTCCTACCATGTGCACATGATCCTTTTCCATGCAAGATGGGGGGTGTGGGTACATTCAAATCCCTTTGACGTTGTTCATTCTACAACCTTGAATCTTGAAGGGCTTCTTGTGTTCTCTTCAAGGAATCATATGTAGCTTCCTATTTACTATGGATCCTTTCAGAGTCTTCTGTTTCCTTCTTGAATGCACAATGGTACATTTCAGCCACCATGAGGAGATGATCTCTGTTTGATATAAAATTCATATAGATATCATTAATCTTGGCCATTCCTTCTTTAATTGCTATGTACTCTTCCAGAAAGGCTTCTCCTTTCATCTCTCCTCTAGAATCTTTCCAACAACATCTTTCCACCAAGGCATTGATGTCAACAAAGTTGTTCATGGCTGCCATAAGATTATCTCTGTCCTCCTTTCGTGATCCACTCAAATGATGTGTCTCACAAGTAAGATCCCCCACCAAGTTTTCTTCTTCTAATAGATGACATATAAGACCATTTTTCTTGTGGCATGGATCCACAACACAAAAATCATTCTCAACATACAATTCAGCCTTTGAATTTTTTGCAAAGTCACTTCCATGATGTGAAGTGGAGGGTATCTTTGAAGGTTGGAATAACATGTGATCTTTACGAAAATCATAAAGCACCTCATGCCTTGGCATTTCATCTTCATCATACTGTAGGAGAGTACAAAAATCTGAACTGTGATCATCCCTTTGCATCATATTTTTGTGATCACCAACATAGAAACTAGGGGTGAATTAATCTCCCTCACAATTTTACTTCATTTTGTAGTCCTCATATGCAAGTGAAGTATTTTAATCCTCCCATGAATCATATGTTTGTAAGTAAACATGGCTGAAGAAAAAATCAGACCCTTTATCATACATGTTCTTCATCTTACCCTCTTCATGTAATGATACTATGGTGGCCAACTCCTCCACCAAATTCTCTGGTTCACACCCATGTGATGTGGCCTTTTCTTCTTTTTCATTATGTGGCTCAGGGGGTGACTATAAATCTGATTTTTGAACTTCTTTTGGATCTGATCCAAAATATGTCTCTGTTGTAGGTACAACAGATCCCATGCCATTATGACACAGGAACCCAATTATACATACGAATATTACTTGGTAATATTCTTCGTAATCTTAAAAGGTTTAAGTAAGATTTTATAGACTCTTGGGATTCCTTAATTTAACCAAAATTCCAAAAATCCATGTTTAATTTCTTTGTTTTGCAGAAAGATTGGGTTTTTGTTTGGATTGTTATAACATCCCGCATTCCGCAACCCGCAAGTTGCGGAATGCGAGAAACCTTTTATTTTTTATATTTCATTTTCAAACCTGCATCCCACATCCTGCAAATGTGTATGCGGGAGAGTTTTATGTGTCTGTTTACTTTGGTCGACCTGCATCCCGCATTTCACAAGTTGTGGAATGTGGATTGCGGGGTTATCATTTGTTTGCATTTTGGTTTGCGTATTTTCGCATCCCACATCCCGCATCCCTCAAGTTGCGGAATGCGGAATGCGGAGCCGATTGAATAACTTTTTTCTATTTTTCTATTCAGCACTCCGCATCCCGCAAGTTGCAGAATGATTAATAAAAATTGTGATTTTGTTTTTGATCTTGCATTTCGCCAATCTGATCCTGACCGTTCTTTTTCTTTTTGCTCCCATCTGATGGTCTGAATTATTTCTAGGGAATTATAAATATGATAGTTTTGATTTATGATTTTTCACTTTTTTTTTTACTGCTGTAATTCTCTATGCTGTGTGATTTTACCTCTAGAATTTACCACGCGATTCCGACAGTGATTACTACAGTTTCAGGTTGATTTCCAAGTTGCTTTCTCACAATTTGAATTGTTTACTGTGCTTACTATATAATTCAGTTTTAATTTTTGGTACAAGTATTCAAAGTAACACATGGCGACATCCAAAACCCCTAGAATTAGCAGGAGTAAAAACCTTTAGAAGGATTAGTTCACCAAAGACCCGAATTTTTGTGTATTTTCTGATACTAGTAGCCAAGTAAATGAAACTTATCATCTGGATTGGTCTCGGTTTTACTCAATTTTTGATAACAATGACCTCTCAGATTTCCAGAGTGACCAAATTGTTTATGAGAGAATTAGAGACTCTGGCCTACATATTATTGCAGCAAGAACAGCCATCCTACCTTATAACGATGCCGTAAGGTGTATTATAGACCATGCCAATGTGAAAGATCGTTCATTCAATACCAGTACCGGGTCTCAGCTAGCCAATTTCCGCTTAGAAACCTTTGTCAGGATTTATGCTCTTAAACCTTATACCCAAATCCTAGATGCAGACTTTGTTAGAGCTGCCAAATCCAAATTCAATTTCGACCAGATGCTTAAATCATGGATGACTGAACCACGTAATTTTTCCAAGAGTAAAGATGAATTATACCCTGTCGAATGGTTTAAAGAGCCTTACTCCTTGCTTGCAGAGATGCTGTGCAGGCTTTATGGCCTTCCCAACTGTTCTTTCTTTAAAGAGGAATGGGCTCCCATCGCTCATCATATTATAACTACAAGTGAATCATTCCCTTGGGCCTCAATTCTTTCATTGGAACTCAAAAACGCCATCCAAGAGATCCAGAAAGCCACTGCTAAGAAAAAACCCAATTTTTATCTTACTTCCTTCATTGTGGACATCTTCTGTGCTAATTTCCGTTACCCTAATTTGGGATGGAGTTGGGAATTATTGGCCCTGCCTATACATATCTACCATTCCGAGCTCTAGGATGGAAACTATGTGGCTAGATTCTATGATATATGTGAAAGTTTCCTTGGCAGGGTGTATTTTCTAATTTTCAACAAAGAAGCCCCTGCGTTCTCACCGAAAGAAAAAGCACTCATAGCCACCATGGGAGACTAGTATGTTGGTGAGACATTCACCTATATCAAGGTTTATGGCAGTAACACTACTCACATGCTGCCTAAAGTTGTGTCGGACAGGTTGGCCCTACAAGAAATCTGCTACACCGAAGAGGAAAGTCTGGCCCAGGTTTCCTATTACCCTTGGATCCTTGAGTGTACCCACTTCTACTTGGGCATCAGATCTAAGTGACCACATCATGTCACTTAAACTTGGTTTTGCAAGAAAAAGGTAGCATGATACCAAAGGGATTGTCGATTTAGACCTGAAGCAGAACCATTTCAAAACAGGTTATGTTCATGAGGAAACTTTAGATGATTTCATTTATCAGGGAGTAGATACATTTTCTAAAGTCCTATCAAGGGCTAAGAGAAAAAAAGAGCAAAGCCATATCTTGCAGTATCATAAGGAGATCGAGGACAGGGTAAAACATTATAGATCTATGGAATTGGATATCCTGGAAAGGATGAGAAAAGACAAGGAAGAAAAAGAAGCTTGGGCTGCAACAAAATGACTTTGCACTAAATACTCAGGAAGTTGCAACCTCACAGCCAATTGAAGATGCTCATGTGACTACTGTGGATGATAATATTCAATCTGTACTAGCACAAATCGAACAAGAACCTCTCAAATGGATACAATCTTTAATCTCATCTACTCCTGCCTCTACCATTGACTTGACTCATTCAGAGGAAGAGGAGGACAGAATTTTTGATGTGCCTATTATTGTTGAGATCGATAATGATTTCCAAAATCTCACCAATGGTAGCAATGGTAATCCTTCATCCTCTATTCCTCAATCTAAACCTTTACGTCAGTCTGCTCCCTCTTCTTCCGCAATACTTCTTTCATCAATAATGGATTTGTCATCATTTTTTGATGGTTCTATTGTAACACCTTTTACGACTGAGCTCTATCAAAATGCCACTTGCCTACTTGAATCAATAACACCTATTCCTATGGTTGAACCTATTCCCTCAACTGTTGAGACTCCAGGTTTTCAAAATCCCTTTGCATATTCCTTCAGTTAGTTCAGTTTCATCCCCCATGTTTGAGAAAATTGCAATAGTGTCACCATCATCATTACTCAAATACACTACTGTGCAAATTCCTTCTGTGGAACCTTCTGTTCATGAGATTTCTTCAACCCTGGAAGTAACCCTTGCTCAGAATGTTACTTCCTCCTCTGCTACCTCTCATATCACCATGGCTATGCCTAGTCAAACCACAACTCAAACATCATCTTTGATATCCATAGGCCTTAGAATACCTCCTATTGATGAGGTCAGAGATGAGTTCAACGAATATTTTGTGGTATCTTTAGGTGAATATTGATATAGTAAATTTAAGAAATCAGTGGAAAGACGAGGCAAGAAGAGAGGAAGAGATCAGAATGATATGGATATGTCAATGGTGAATGAATTTGTATGGACACAACAATAAATTCATCCACAAGCCTATGCTACATATGCAACATCTTCTTTGGGAGTGTTCACAGGTGCCAATATGGATGTTGTCAACTCTTTAAACAGAGAGTTTGATAAGAAAAAGGCAGAGATTGTCAGTTTGAAAGAAGCACTAGAGCAACTCAAGAAACATCATGTGGCCAAGTAGGATGAACTTCAAATAAAGAATGTTACTCTCAGTGAAGAGTTGGAAAGATAAAAGAATGATAATGCCACTCTGGTTCAGAGAGTTGCAGTATTAGAGAGGCAAAATGAAGATGCAATTGCAAGTGCAGCTTCATCTTCTTTTTCCAAATTTTTCCAAGAAGAATTTAGGGAGCTTGCAATCAGAACTAACAGGGAACACTTTGATTTGGTATGTGAGATGTTTAGAACTTTAGCTGATATATTTGAGACTCACACAGTGTTTGACAAGATGTCTGTGGTTTTGGAAGACCTAATTGAGAAAAGACAGCAGGCCTTAAAATCTTATGATGATATCACAGATTGGTAGAGTTTCATGAAGGAGAGGCCTGATAATATCACTCTTCACACTACTTTTCAGTTTAAAAGAGCCAGAACTATTCTAAGAGCTTGGGAAGACTTGGATGATACAGTGGCTGATGCCATAAATAAAGCTCGGGCTATCTGCAGCAGAAGGTGGTATGCAGTTGACCAGATCATGACTAAATTATCTTTTCCTCCCATGGTGCTTATTGAAAAGGCATGTCCACCTGGGTTGATGATCTAGCAGGTTGAACAACGAAGGGATGGCCAGGAGGAGAAAATCAAGGGACTTGACCACATTAGCATACATGATGTGGAGCAATTAATCAAATAGCCATTCGTAGTACAAAGAAAGATCCATGTTTACATTCGAGTTTGGCATAAGTTGGCTAAGAATGAGGTCGAATATTATAAGTGTAATGCTCAAATATGCATAGAATCAGCCACTTATCCTGATATTGAGGAGCTGCTATGAATTTGGAGAGTCTGGAAAGATTTCCTTGGATATTAGCCTTGTTTAGGTTTTGGATCCCCTTTAGGGGGAATTCTATTGTTTGTAATAATTATTTAAGTAAATGATCTCCGAGGTATCAAAGGCTCAGGGGAAATTTTGACTTTTGGAAGGGAGACTAATACAAGGGATCAAACATCACTTCACTTTTTGCCAAGGTCTTTTGCGTAATTTGTTACAGAGAATTCTGAATAAATATAGTGTTGCAATTCTTATCTCTTGTACTTGATCTATCAAATTTCTTTGACATGGTTTTAGTTTTCTTATTCCAAATGGTTAGATAGTACCGTGGTTCATTTGCAATTAGTTAGTATGTTTATTTAACTCTGATTTATCTCTGTTAATTATTAATGCATTGATAAAACTTCATGAAATGTATTTTATGAACTGTCTTTATCTATTTCTGCAAATGTTTCAACAGTAAGATTTTTACAGCTTATAAGTTGGTTTTTCAACTAACTTGAGCATCTATAGGTTATCTTGAATGGTTTAATTCTGATTTACTGTTATTTATTTTTTATTAAACAATTGTAATCTCAGCAAGTATAGTTTTATCTTATTTACATTTATGTCAATATGATGAATTGCCTGTTCTTCACACAACTCAAGACAACGTGTCAATCATTCAACACCTTTTCAGAGTAGTTTAGATTCAGATTAGGTTCTTCTTCGTAGTTAGGTTTTAGTTTTACTTTTATTTTCTTAACTCTGTGTTTTCCATTGTGGAAAATAGATCCCCTTGTGGATCAAATCCATCCATAAGCCAGTGGAGGCTACAAAAGTATTCGTGGGAGATTACCATCCCAAACAGCTCGAGGATAGAACAATACCTACATGGGATTGTTTGAAGCCTTTGGTTGGGTTTTTTTCGTGTGTTGCAAGCCTTAGACACCCTAATCAGCCACATACACAATTGGGGCTTCAATAGTGTCACCACCCATACATGAACCAACATCCTTAGAAGTGGTTTTGACATCACTCACAAGGAAACTGGAAGTGCATTCATCTTTGCTCTCTTTTCCTATGCAACCACCTTGCGATGACTTGCACTCCACTTCATGGATCTCTACCTCTACCTCATTTCTATTCTCCTCCAAGCAACTTGAGACTTATTCACCTTTAGTGGTATTCAAGTCACAACTTTTGGAAGATCTCTTTGAAGAGAAACCAAACATTCTTAGACTACTTGGACAAGCATATGGCTTTGATGAATCTTCCCTTTTTTCTCCTCTTTTGGCTCCAGCAGGAAACCATCTAGTCCCCACTTTCTTGCACACTTCATCAACCATGTGTGCAATCATTTTCATTTTTTCCCCATAGTAGGGATCTCTAAATAAATTTTGTCTCTCAAGAGTGCAGTAATCTCGAAAAGATTAGATCTCCCTTATCTCTTCCTTTAAAGAATATTATTCCATGAAATACTAGAAAGATTCCTTAGAGTTCTTTCCATTGAACATTTGACCACCAACATTTGTAGATTTATGCCAAATGGATTCTCATCATAATATGGAAGCAATAAATAATCAAAATCATTCCTACTGAATCTACTTGAAGTACTGTATGAGGGATCTTCATATTGCTAAAGGTCTTCTTCAATAATTGGTAGGAGCCCCATAGCTGCAACTGGATTTAGTGATTTGCAAACTTATTCAACAAGAGACTTCTTTCCAAAGGATTATCCAAGCAAAGAGCTCTGATACCACTGTAATATCCCAGATCTAATAACATATCATAATATTATCTCTGATGTAACTTTAACCAAAATTTTATATGAAATTTGAACTAAATCAACAAGCTCTCGAGACTAGGCAAAATAAGGGAAAGTGGCTGATACATTTGTTCACAGGGAAGCTGGTTGTTGGGAGAAATCAAGGGAAAATTTTAGGACTGAGAACGTGTATTTAATAACACATTTATATCAGGGACAACTTAGGTTTTGGAATCAGCTATGATGAAACATACCCCCATGCTTCTTGGTCACCGAATTATGAAACTAGGAAGAAATTTTTGAAACCAATCAACCAGGGGTTTGGGAAATGTTAAGAGGTGTGGTATAGCTGGTAAAATGTATTAAATTAATTTTCAGATATTCAAAAACAGACCCGGAGTGATTGGGGTTGTTTGGGAAGATTTGGGAAAAACATCCAGTTTTGGCTCAAGGATACCCTGCGCGGAGAAGGCTACCCAAAAAAAGTATGAATTCAACGAAATATCAGTATGAAGGTTGGTATGGATAGTGGGGTCATTTAAAAACCTACCAAAACTTTCTAAATTACATTTGGATGCGTATATCTCTCAGAATTAAAAAAATTGTAAGTCTAGTTAAATTTGCCTAGTCAACTAGCAAGGGTGTACATTAATCCATGAATTTCATACCAGAATGAAATAAGACCTGCTAATGAAGTTTTATAGAGGTAAATGTATCATCGTTAATCATATAATAACCTTTAAAACTCCCTTCATGGACATTAGTTTACCCCCATTACATTATACAGTCAAATACCCCACTAGATGGGCACAAAAATCACTTCTCATGAGTATTTAATCATGGAAGCTCTATAGAACATAATATTACTGTCATAAAAATATCAGAATGATAGGGAATCAGATACAGAGGTTGATTTGAACTTGATGGGCTCCTCCTTAGCTCAAGTCACCTGTAATATGATAGAAGGGGAAGAGAGAGAAGAAGGGGAATGAGAACCTTGGGGCGCATCTCCCAAGAAACTGAGGCACAACACTCATCAAGGAATCCTTATTTTATTCAACATAAAAATAATCAACATCCAAAGCTGAATAATGGAGCTCCAATTGCCTTTAAATAAACCTATGGTGACTTGTTGGGCAAGTGAAATACCTGTTGAGCAAGTTTCCTTTGCTAAAACCCTAACCTAAGCCACATGATGTGCCCTCCTTGAGAAATTAGCATGTATGAGACAAGAAATATGTTTCCATGTCATCCACCTTCATTCAATTTGGAAATTTCTCCCTCCTTGGCCCATAGTTGTTTCTTTTCCCTATGACAACTTTTTCTGCACTACATGCTTTTGTCACTGAACTCCAGAATGGAAATTGCGCCATTCTTTGGCCTAGAGTTGTTTTTTTTACTTATGACATATTTTTATGTGCTGTTTGCTTTTGTGACTCAATCTCCAAATGTAAATTGTGCCCTCCTTTGGCCCAGAGTTTCCTCTTTTATGTCTGATTGCTTTTTCTTGGATTTTGGTACTTTCCCCTTTTCTTGGTTTGCTTGCTTTTGTTAGTCCTATGACAGTTTCTAATTTTCCTCCTTGGCAAGTTGGATTTCCCAAGTGAGTCCTCTTGACATGGAAACTTATTTTCCACATATTTAATTTCTCAATAATTAATAATGATAATCAATAAAATCAAGTACATGCCTCCTAAATACAACTTAATAAAATGCCCCAGGTTAATTAATTAATGCATCTTTTGACCCGCTATGTGTTAGGCAAGGTCAACACTTCTGGTGTTCAAAATGTGGGTACATGACATACAAGGAATAGTTAGGCCTATTATAGCATGAGAAGTGTGTATTAAGAAGTGGCACATGGTAGTGCTTGGATATTCCATGTCATCACAAGGACAGGGGTGGAATATTTGGGTCACTTATGTTTTGACGCATGGAATATATTGGATATGATAAATGGATTGAGTGAAATTAATGAGGGTCATTCAATGGAATAATTTAGATACCTAGATTCAAGTCTCTTGTTCCTTGCTAATTAATTTGTAGGAGGCCATGCGTTGATGACTCTAGATGCTAGTTTTGTTTAAGGGGTCTACAAATATGAGGCTAGGATTAGGAGGCTAGGTGTCAAAAGAATAGGTGTTTAAGTCCATGTTTGAGGGTTTAGAGCAGGTTTTGCAGCATGGGGAGTTTGTCTTCGACATTCTAACAAGAGTGAGTATTTTTTCCCAATTTAGAAAATTCAAGAGAATGGAAACGTAAGAAGAGTTTGTCAAATCACTTGAGAAATTTGGCATATTTATAAACACCATACAAGAGAAATTTTGTGTATTGATAAACAACATATAAGAGAAATTTTGCATTTTGACAAGAATCATACAAACAATATAAACAATACAGTATTAATAGGAAAACATACCTCATCATGCTAGATCATATCTATTATCATACAACCAAGCCCTTCAGAACATCTTTGATACATATGGTATTCATTAGTCTATTGTGCTCTCCATCTAGTAAGAAGTATCGTACCTTTGATGAATTTTGTCTAGGAAAAGTTCCTACCTGGAGGTTCATACCAATGATTAGGTCCGTAAAGTGATACACACTTGCACTTGGTTTGTAGTCCTTGTAAACATATCCACCCTTCTTTCTTGCATTGTTTTCATGTTTCAAGTATTCTCCTTTAACAACCATTGACTCGATTGGGAAGTGGTTGTTTTCGTCGTCAATCATGAACATATTAAGGGTTTTCTTTCCCTATATACAACGTTCCAACCAAAAATCCCCACCCCATTCACTATCTTTCGGGGAAACCACTACATATATGTGCCCTAAAAAAATATGACAGTATGTAAATGCTTAAAACATTTTCCTTGCAAGACAAGGCCATTACTGTCCATCTAAATACTATGTAAACCAGTAAAGAAAATAAATGAAATGCATCATCCCATGTTGTATAAGATCTGATACATGATAAAAATATATAGAAATAGATGATTTGTATGCCTTCAATAGAGTGAAATAAAAAATTTCATGTTCATCAAGTGGAAGTGATATGTGATCCCATCCATCAATCCAATCCAATGATTCACACCCATCCCAGTCACCATTACAACAAGATCAGCAAAATAAAGTGAGTTTTCTAGTACATATTTGAAATACTGAGTTGTTGGAGCTTCAAACTAAATGAAATCCACGGGTTCCAGGCACACTCTTGCATTCCCATGCATGTGAACGATCTACATCGACCACCTCTCAAAACAACCTCTCCACATGTATTTTCCTTGTGGATTCTTCTTGTATACTTGATTCCCCTCCCATTACTGACATGCACCACCTGACTATAGATTAAGCATCTTGAATAGTTGATTATGTACATAATTAAAATTCCTCCATGTATAGGGTTGTTTTGACACATGCTCTAGCTCCATCATGCTCTCCTTTACCATTCCATGTCTTAAAATAGTTCCACATATGTGGCGCTCTGTAATTTTTGGGCATTGAACACATCCATTGAAATATGCAAGCATTTTTTAACTAACCAACACATCTATAAGACCAAATCTAGTGTTGATCAATTTGTATGTTCTTTCACTTAAGTTGATCATAGAACATGATGAAGCAATGGAGTACATAGTGGAAGAAATGAAACCTATCATCACTTATGTAGAAGTGATATTCCTTTAGAATTTCTCATTTCGCTTCACTGCTATTTGGCACATGCCTATGTGTGATGTTGACCATTAAGGAATCCTTGTTAGAATAATAATACTGAGTCCTGACTTTGAACTCATTTTGATGTTGTAGAGTGTAATTCTCAGCAAAATCAACCATTGAAAGTATAGTACCATAGGGAAATGTATCTCTACAAATTATAAACTTCTCATCCTGCCATCATGCCATGTGGACTTGACGAACATATTATTGTGTCTTTTCAATAAATTCCTTGATGAATTCACTGACTTGTACCTTGTTTCACCAAATGATATCAACATAAGTTTTGACTGTAAGTATGGATTAAAAGATAACTGGAACATAAATTTAGAGATAAATACTGACCTGAGATTTCCCCAATTGTATTTTTTTTCTTTGTTTCCCAGGGCCTATTTCATAGCTAATATATTTGAAAACTTTTGTGTTTACAACCATATTCCCAAATTCACTATCACCACTTTCATGAATACATTGCCTCAATAATGCCATTCCACCACAGTTGGAGCATGTTCTATCTATACAAGCTTTTGTATGGTATGTTTTCCCTTCAGGCCTATATAGTACACATGATGTTTTATATGAATTCTCTTAATGAATTCAGTGTTATTGTCATGGAGCAATCCTACACATGGTCAGTATGCAACACACGAAGAATGTACAAAAATGTTTCATAGTAATATTAATATTCCACATGGTATCTACAACAATAAGTGTTACAAACAATATTTATTTTACATACCAGGGCTTACATTTCTCAAAAGATATTTTCCCCAAGTTCAATTCTCTATGTTCATTCTTAAATTTATCTTATAGTTGTGTTTGTGTTATATCATGAAGATTTTTAATATGTGGTTCACGATCATTTGAACCCTTTCTATGTTTTAGTACATCCTTCCAATTTCAATAAGGCCTTCTATTATCATGCCAAAAACTATGCACTAGTCCCTTTATTGCATAAATTAGCTTCATGTTGCAGCATGGAAATCGACCAATAAATTCCCAAAAATCTATTTGGTCGGTTGTGTCAAGATGTTCTCTTCTATAAGAATAATTATGGATGATGTTTACATTTAAATTAATAAGTTTGGATGTAGGCTTGAGAAAACGAAGGATGCTAGTGTTCATATTTATGATTGCTTGTGACAACACACTACGACCCGCATTGCGGTCTTCTGAACATGTGTTCTTACCAATTTTAGTAAAGGTGTATACTAAGATTTTAACTATATGAGAGCTTGGTACAGATTTATTTATCATCTTTATCCCTAACTTTTTCCTCACAATATTCATGCCCCTATATTTTAACAATGTTAGAAATAATCTACATTTATCTCCATCACATTTAGAATCAAAATATTTATTAAGTATATGTTTAGGTTGATAAGAAATACTACATTTAGATAGCACACCTTCAAGGGCATTGATGATACTTTCATCAAAATTTATATGCTTCATTGTTCTTTGGTGTGTACTTTCTAATGTATGTAAGGGGGTTGGAATTGTACCATGTAGCACATCACCAGGATTCTTTGGTGTTTCAATAGTATCTTGTTGTCCTTAATTATATTCCTGGTAGTTGGATGGTGGTACTTGAACATCCTAATCGATGGTCCGATAACATTTTCCTCTTCAACAATAGGCTCTACATGCAATTCCCCTATAATTTCATCACGTGTATAAGCATAAGAGGTCATAACATTGTGCGCGTCTTTGTTAGCTTCATCTTGAGACAGTGACTTATTATCTTCACTTGATGTGGGAATTGAAACAACCCCTAATGAGGACCTACTCTTTACTTCTTGATTAGTTCCATGGAGTGCGTGTTCATCAACTGTTATGGAAATAGAGGTCCCCTCTAGTGAATGCTTTCTTTTTTCTTGTCATGGATTAATAGGATGAACTGCAGTATCCTCTATAACTAGGATTGGATCAGTTTCCAAATAAATCCTCTGATTCATCATGTCAATTCTTTTCTTTTCTCTCTCTTATTCAAATATTTCTTGAGGTCTCTTCTTCCTTATTGATTCTCTTCCTCGATTATCTGTATTCCCCATCACCAAAATGACCAATTCAATATAGATTGTCTTTGGTGATCCTCAATTACAAGCTTGAACAAATGGTGAATATCTTCTTTGGTGCTTTTGAATTATATATTCTTCAAGACTGATTCAATTTTCCTCCTCAATTATGTATATTTCCCATCACATTATTGATGAATGAGAAAAAATTTCTTTGGTGCTCCTCAATTGCAAGTAAATGAAAGTTAAATATTGATTTTTTCTCTCTCCAGTGGAAATAACACTTCATTTCATTAATCTATATCTGAAACTGGTTTACATACAGAATGGAAATAAACTAGCTAGAGTGTTGGTAGCTTATCTTTGAGAAGAGATGTGGCGGCTACATGCCTCTGAACTCTCTGTTACAATGAGGCTAGAAGGCCTATATAGTATTGAGAAACAATGGAAACACTACACATCCAAAAACATAACCCTAGGAGGTGAAACGCCAGAATGTGGGCCCCGTTGGGTAACTTGGTACATCAATTTCCCGGGGTTGTAACTTTAACATACTACCTTCGTTTGACACGCATGATACATGGTTAGAAAGATCTGTTTAAGGACTTCATCCATAAACAAAAAATATTGAGTTCAAAATAGACTCATATTTTCCCCACCATTCGATGCCGAAAAAACATCGTTTAGGAACTCAAAACGGCTACGGAAGTTTAGGACCTGAAAATTGCCAAAAATAGTAAATTGTGCTACAATTAAGGAAACTGGAAAACTAAAAGAAACAATGGTGGGGGTCCAAGTGGAATAGGTGGGTGGCCACCAATATCCCCCTGGATCATTCCTCCCCCCTTAGGAAGCAATGGTCCCCATTGCATTGAGTTCCTCCATGAGATGAGGAAACTTTTGCTGAACTTGGCCCCTGGTGAGCCACTTTCCCTGGTGAAGGAGTTGGCCTGCTTTGACAACTCGATATAGCTGGATCTTATGCTAGCGGGTTTTCTTGATCTGTGTGTCCATAATCCGATTAGTTGTGGCTTGTTCCATGTAATCGGGGTTTAAATCTATTGGTGTGAGTTGTTCTGCCACGTCTGATGTGTCCAGTTGAGGTGGAAAGTAGGGCCGAAGGCTGTCCACATTGAACACTGGGTGCAGACCAAGGAATGGTGGAATACTGAGCTTGAATGCATTGTCCCTGACATCCTGGTGATGGTGTATGGCCCATATTGGAGTGGGTGAAGCTTGCGGTGGGGTCCAACAAGGCGCTCCTTCTGCAAATGTAGCCACACTTTGTTTCCCACCTAGAATTTGTGTTGCACCTAATGCTGATCATGTCGCTACTAGTACTTAGCATTGGATCTGTCCAATATGTCATGAACCTATTGGTGAATGTGCTGAATGTGCTCAATGAAGCTGTTCGCTTTGGAAACTTCAGACTAGATATGAGATGAATCATCCTGAGTAGCTGCAAATGGCATGGCTATGTCAATGGGACATAGTGGCTGGAATCCCAAGCCCACCTGAAAGGGGCTGTGGTTGGTTGAGCTTTGGAGGGCCCGGTTATAGCTATGTTGTACGTAGGGGAGGCTCTCATCCCATGTGCATGGATGCTTTGAGTTGTACATGCACACAATGTGTATAATCATCCTGTTGACGACCTTTGTCTGGCTGTCAGTTTGGGGATGGAAAGCTATGGACTTTGTGAGCTTGGTGTCTAGCATTGACCATAGGCTAGAACAGAATGTACTAAGGAAACTGCTATCCCGATCTAATATTATAGACTGTGGGATCCCAAAGTGTACCCACAATCGTTCAAAGAAGAGTTTAGCAGTGGCTTTTGCTGTGATATTCTTCTTGCAAGCCACCATTATGGCCATCTTTGAGAATTTTTCAATGACCACAAACACACAGTCATTGCCATGCCTAGTAGAAGGAAGGCATGACATGTAATCCATGGAGATGGATTCCCAAGGTCAACTAGGGGTAGGAAATGGAGTATAGAGGCCTTACTTCTTGATGGATGGTTTGGAAATGGCGTAGGCAATGCAGGATCAGATGTACTTCCTAACGTCCTGTCGAAGGTTTGGCCAATAGAAATACTTCTGCAGTACTACCACTATTTTCTCGACCCCGAAATGCCCAGCGGCCTGACTATAGTGAGCTTCCCAAATCATCTTGGCACGCTCGCTTGAAGGAACACAAAGGTATCCCATTTGACAGTAGTACATCTTGGAGGTGAAATTTTGGAACTTGATTTCCCTCCAAGAGTGTCTGGTATGTGTGACTGAATTCTGGATCACTCTTGTAGAGAAGCAACCAATCAGAAGTCTCATTCCCATAAGAGTTGAGCACAGTGGTTATCGCCATGATCGATGGTCGGTTGAGGTAGTCTGCAACATTATTGGTGCTTCCCTTCTTGTACTTGATGTTCAAATGAAACTGTTGTAGATATGTGGACCACTTCTAATGGTGATCAATCTGTAACTACCCTTGTGTCTGTATGAACTGCAGGGGTCGGTGGTCTGCGTGGATGATCGTTTCCTTCCCAAAAATTTAATGCTTCCATTGTCGGCAAGCCTCTACAATGGAATACATCTCTTTGTCATAATTGGGATATTTGCGGACTATGTCAGACAGTGTCTCACTGTGATATGCAATTGGATGCCCTTGTTGAGTAAGGACTGCCCCAATAGCATAGTCAGAGGCATCTCTCTCGATCTCAAATGGTTGTTGCAAGTCTGGTAATGTGAGCACTAGGGCACAACAGAGGTGATGTTTCAATTCTGCAAGCGCCTTCTATTGAGTTTCAAACCAAAATAATTTTGCATCCACTCCTCCCCTGGTGACTTGACTCAAGGGCCAAGTGATATGAGAGAATTACAACATGAATCTGCGGTAGAAATTAGAAAGGCCCAGAAAGCTGCGAAGCTCTGTTAGAGTAGTTGGGGCTGGCCAATCCCGATTCCCGAATGACTTGGATCTTCGTTGGATCCACATGTATCCCACACTCATCAATAATGTATCCCAGATACTGAACCTGGGTCATTCCAAAAGTGCTTTTGTCCAAATTAGCACAGAACTTGTGCTGCCGCAGTGTTTGTAGGACCTGTCGGATGTGGTGGAGGTGCTCTTCCCAAGTCTGGCTGAATATCAAGATGTCATCCAAGTACACTACTACAAATGAGTTGGTGAATGGCCATAATATGCCGTCCATCAATCTCATGAAGGTTGCGGGAGCATTCATCAGCCCGAAAGACATGACCAACCATTCGAAAAGGCCCTCCTTGGATTTGAAGGCAGTCTTCCACACATCGGTCGGTTCGATCGGTACCTAGTGATACCTAGACTTTAAGTTGATCTTGCTAAAATATTTTTTCCCTTTAAGTTGGTCTAGGAGGTCATCAATCTATGGGATCAAGTACCTATTCTGGACAGTGATCTTGTTTAGCGCCTGATAGTCAATACAAAGTCTCCAAGTCCCATCCTTCTTCTGTACCAACATGATCGGGCTCCCACGGGGCGATGAACTTGGCCAGATGTGACCCTTTTGCAGAAGCTCCTGAATTTGCCTCTTGATTTCATCATTATCTAGAACAGAGCATCGATATATCGGTCCATTGGGAAGTGGTGCACCTGGGGTCAGATCGATGGGGTGCTTGACTTGACAGTGGAGAGGCACCCCGGTGGGTGAGGTGAATATGTATCGGTACTCCTCCATGACCTTGTCCATTTGTTGTTGTCATGCGGAGGGGTCCTATCTGGAGGTCATGGCCACAATATTCTTCTTGCCCTGAGGGTGGATCATCAAGAAAACAAACTTCCTAGTTTTGGAAATGAGCTTACTGCATTGTTTTGTAGTAACCAAAGAGATAGTGGCAGGAGGTGGTACCTCTGGTATCCTGTACAAATTATTTCCCAACATAATAATAACAGCACGAGGCTGAAACTCATACACAGCATGTCGCTTCCATAAGTATGGTTGACCTAATAATACATCACAAACATCAAGAGGAGTAATATCACATAATACCTCATCGGTGAAGGGCTTGATGCTGTAGGGAAGGTGGCACTGCTGGTTGATGCAGAGATCCCATCCTTGGTGAATCCACCCAATGGTGTACGGCTACGGGTGTGTTGTGGTCGACAAACCCAACCGCTTGACGACCTCTGCTGAAATTAGGTTCTTTTATCTCCCACTGTTGACAATGAACTGTAGTGAGGAACCCTTTACCCACATCTGGGAGTGGAAAAGATTCTCCTCCTCCTCCGAATCTTTTGGTTCTTCCTTTTGGATCTTTGTGGTGGCAACGGTGGTGTTGGGTTCTGCATCGATAATATTCTTCCCTTTGTCATTCATCTTCTTGGGTTTTGATTCAATTTCAGAGTATGCATATGATTCAGAAGCCTTTATCTCGGCCACCAATGACTGCTTGGACCGACACTCACTTGTATTGTGAGTGGGACTCTTATGGAACTCGCACCAATTTTTCGCTTCCTTGTTCAGATTTGTAGTGTTGCTCTTTACTTGCGGCTTTGGCAATTTTTCTTGACTCACCATGCCTTGGATGTGTCCTTGGTTTTGCAGTTTGGGGGCACCTTTCCCTTTCTTCTGATTTGCAGATCCAAAGTCTTACTTTTTCTATTCGAATTTTTGCTCAATTTTGGCAGCATACCTATATGCCGTACCAAGCAAGGAGATATCAAGGAACTCCATTTCCTCCTGAATGTATATGTGTAGACAACTGTGGTACTTCAGCACCAAATGTTTCTTTGAATATCTGATACCAAACTTGGTGCACAGGGTATGCAATAGATTCATCAGCTCATGCACATCTTGATCTCTTTGCTGCTGTAGCGTAGTCCTTTGTATGAACTTGTCCTCATAGCTCCCCACTAGATAATATTGTCCCTTTATGGCATCTCAGAAAAAATTCCAAGTGGGTACGGATGATAATAGAGAGGGTTCCTCCTTATCCTTTCTCTCACAGTAGGTTTCCCACAAGTCCTTGACATGGGGGGCGGATTTGAGTAGAGAAAAAGTAATATTTTCCCGGTCGGACAAGTCATGAACCGAGAAATATCCTTCTAATAGATTCAACCATCTATCTATGGCATCCGCATCTATTTGGTCATCAAATATGAAAATTTCAACGTTTACTTGTACCTTAAAAGGGTTTGTGCCTCCAGAGTGGCTGCTAGATGCAGATGCACCGCCAGTGGGAAGTCGTTGAAGGATCTGGACGAAGTTATCCATCATTGCATTCCTTTGTTTTTCAAGGGCCTCCTCGAGCAAAATTTTGATAGGATCTTCTGCGCCCTCATCTTTCTTTTCTTTCCCCATGGGTGGCCATCAGGATTTGCAAGGCTGATCTTACAAAGGTTCAACCAGATTGAGCCCTAACTCTTTATACCCTGCCCTCATTGGGGACATGCAAAGAAGGATCGAGAACGAGTAGATTTCTATGATACCATTGATCTGGATTTATGCAGGAACACAACAGAATACACAAATAACCATAGAAGCAAATATGTAGCGGAAATAACAATTCATTTCATTAATTAATATCTAAAACTGGTTTACATACAGAATGGAAATAAACTAGATAGAGTGCTGGTAGCTTATCTCTGAGAAGAGATGTGGCAGCTACATGCCTCTGAACTCTCTATTAAAATGAGGCTCGAAAACCTATATATTATTGAGAAACAATGGAAACCATACACATTCAAAAACCTAACCCTAGGAGGTGAAATGCTAGAATGTGGGCCCCGTTGGGTAACTTGGTACATCAATTTCCCTGGGTCGTAACTTTAGCATACTACCTTTGTTTGACGTGCATGATACATGGTTAGAAAGATATATTTAAGGACTACATCTATAAACATCAAATATCAAGCTGCAATGGACTCATATTTTCCCAACCATTCGATGCCGAAAAAACGTCGTTTAGGGCTTCAAAACGGCTACGGAAGTTTAGGACCCAAAAACTGCCAAAAATAGTAAATTGTGCTACAGTTAAGGAAACTGGAAAACTGAAAAAAACACTGGTGGGGGTCCAAGTGGAATAGGTGGGTGGACACCAATATCCTCCTGGATCACACACACTATATACAATAGAAATGCGCACACATTATGGAGACCCACAATAAATGGGTTTGCTACACTGCCAAGGAAATGAATAAAAATCATAGCCAACATCATCAATACTTAGGAATAATTTTTCTTTGTGTTGTAATATATATACCATTAGGAGGATTTAACAACTAAGTATGGTTCATAGTCCCTTGACCATCGTTGGGGGAGGAAACTCAAGACTTATGCCCTAAAGGTAGGTTTTAAGGCTTGAGGTCCATGAACAAGGCATCGAACCTATGCATAAGACCTCCCTATGTGATAGTGTTTATATAAGAGTGATTATGGAGTTCATTAGTGTTATAGCCCAAAATGACACATCTCTGCCTGTGACCACTTTTCCATGATTTCGTCGCATGTCGGCACTTCATGAAAGTCACTGAAAAAACACCTATCTTGGAGGACCCATATCTTGAGTTTTGTAACTCCGTTTGACCTCATTTCTACGCCGTTGGAAAGGTATTTCAGTTAGCTAAAACTTTCCAGAAGACACCAAAGTCTGAAAATGCCCAGAAATACCTTAAAATGCGTTTTTTTGTGTATGCACGACTCTCCTTATGTGCAACCCGCGCATCATGCGCGACTCTTGTGTTTTGCAAGTCGCGCATGCATATATTCGCGGGTTGCTCTTGTGTAAACTTGCATATCATGCGCGGGTTGCTCTCCTTCATAGTCGCGCATCTGTTTCTTAACATTAAAACATAAAAAACTCGC
>LPNX010500448.1:109457-131669 GCA_001517045.1 Pseudotsuga menziesii | reverse complement strand
TGAAACTTGCTGTTATATACTTGCTGAACATTGTGCATCTCTCTTTCAACCCCAGCACGTTGATGGCCTCTTAAACCCTAGCCATAGGACACTTTCCTTTACAACAATTAGAATTATTTTAGCACTAGGACCAAATCGATAGTCATGGTTGAGGGAGGAAACCTAGTCCTTAGGCCCTAAAGGAATCCTGTAGACATATAGGGCTAAGAACAATACCTCAAACCAACACACATTATATCTTAAGGGTATCATAAGCCACTAAGTTGGGATATGGCCCTGATTATGATTTTTTTAGTATTAGGTATGGAGGATAAGGTGTTAATCATGGTTGGTAGAGAAAGCTTTGATTTTAGGTCGTAAACTAGATTTTAGTCTCAAGGCCCATGAATGACACTTTTAATCACCATCATGATGACCTCTCAAGTTGGTATTTTTCATTTGAACTGAGATATGGGAACCATTAGGGGTTTCTAAGTACTATGTATGTGTCTTGGGTCCTTAGACATAATAAGGAGAGGAAACCTAGGCCTTAGCCCCTAGAAGATGCTTCTAGGAATCTAGATCCAAGAATGATGTGTTGAATAGCCTCAACATAGCCTTCACTGGTATCATTTACCTTGGAATGAGGATGATAGTTCCATTAGAACATTTTTAGCACTAAGTACAGGTATTAGGCCCCTTGATATGGGTGGGGGAAAACACTTGGTCTTTTTTCCTTAAAGGAGGTTGTTATCCATTTAGGGCCAAAATTGATGCCTCCAACCACCACACATGATGTTGAAAGGGAGCCCTTTGACTCTTAATGGGGACATGCATTTCATCATCATTTGTTGAGCACTAGGTATGTGTATTAAGGCCATGAAAATGGTTAGGGGAGGAAACTAGGGCCTTATTCCCTAAATAAATCGTCTATGCATCTAATGCTAGGAAGGATTCCTTAAAAAATCACACATGGAATATCATACGTATATTTGGGCTATGAATATGGATGTTAGTGGAATTAGGTGTTTTTGAGTAGTAGGTATGGGACCTACACCACATGATTGAAGGGATATGATCGTGCCTTAGGCCATAAAGGAATATTTGAGGCACCCATGTTAAATAACAATTCCTTGAAGAACCACACTTGACCTACTTTAGGTATGATTGGTCTCCAAGAAAATATGTACACGCCTTTAAGAGATTTTCAACATTAGATATGGGTATTAAAGCCTCAACATGGTCAAGGGGGGAAATCCAATTCTCAACCCCTAAAGGAATATTTTTGACATCTAGGGCTAGGAATGTCCCTTACTCACTAGATGTCTATTCCTTACTCACTAACGCTCCTTTCCTTTGTATTTCCATATCTCTCTATATCTATGTGTGTGTGCGTGTATGTGCCCCTCCCCCCTCTACCTCTCTCTCTCTCTATATATTTATGTGTGTTTGTGTCCCTACCTCACTCCCCCTTTCTCATAGCCTCTCTCCACCTTCTTTATATCTCCCTTATTACCTCTCCCATAACTCAGTTGTACAAAATGAGGAATTAGCTACTAGGTGACTAAAAATTCTAGTCACCACAGGGTTTTCAAGTGATTTACTACTAAATATGAGCAATTTCGATTGGCCCAACTATAAACAACTAAAATTAATGACTAATTTAGTCACCAATTAACAAATATGACTAGATAATAAGTGTTAGAGTTAAAAATTACTAACATAAATGACCAATTTAGTCACGACATAAAAAATGACTAGCTAGAAGAATATGAATTAGTCATTTGTGTTAGTAATTTTTAATTGTGTCATGAAAAATTGCAATTTTGACATTAATGAAGTGTAAATTTTGTAAATTGTCTACCTTCTATTAGTAATATTGGTGCCATGCACCTCGATCTTCAAAGATCCAACAAACAAATTGCATGAATTTTCTCTTGAGCACAAATCTTCTACAACGTCCCCGATCCAAGTTTATTATATATACTACTATAACAAAAATAACATTAAAACAAATATTATAGAATAATAAAACAACTATTATATTTATTTAAAAGGCAAATTAATTAAATTTTATATTAATACTACTTTATAAAACTAAACAAGTTTTATAATAATTATTTAACCAATTATAACACAAAACAAATTAACATAATATATATAATAATAATCAAAATAAAACACACATATGAAAATATAATTCTTAAAACAAAAAAACTATATGCAAATACAACTCTTGACCCACCTCTATTTGACGACATTCATGGCCAATTTTCCTGAACCCATGGAGATTTCATCCTCCAATTCCGTAGATGGCTACTCAACCAGCCCGCTGACACCAAATAACATGTCTAAGCACACCGTCGGCGCCAAATATTTTGCATGGGCTAGAGACGAGGAGGTTTTGGTGGGTTACGAGGGGCAAATAATGTGAATTGGGTGGCATTCATTGTCGTTTATTAGGCCACCTTCGATACCCATTGAGGAAATTGTGATGGATATTCACCATGATTGAGGGTTTATAATTTGGGAAATTAATTTCCATCACTTCCATGTATAAAAAAAACATTGGAAAGAACCTAGAGGCTCTCAGACGGGCCACAAATTTTGCAGTTCTAGAGTCAAAATCACCTTCTTCACTTACAAAATCGCAGGTATGTTTCTTGGTTTACTAGGATTTTTTAACTTTTGCATGATAATATTGCTTATAATACTGAAGCGTAGGTATCTAGGTTAAAATCGCAAGTAAGTTTCTTGATTTACTATGAATTTTTAACTTATGCATGATAATATTGGTTATAATACTGAATCCTAGGTAGGTAGGTTAAAATCGCAAGTAAGTTTCTTGATTTACTATGAATTTTTAACTTTTGCATGATAATATTAGTTATAATACTGAAGCATAGGTAGGTAGGTCACAAATTAGTCCAAACAACTCATAGAGGTCACGAATCTGTCCAAACAACCCACGGAGGTCATGGTTATGATCAAAGAACCCAATTTTTAACTTTTTCTCCTTGAGACATGCCTATTCATGTTTATCGATGCACATAATCACTTAGATATTTTTATTTCCCATAATTTAGGTGCTTTGCAAGTTGTAGTCTCCCAAGTGCTACTTTTAGTTGTCCTATTTATTGAATCTCCAATCTACATAGAAACCTGACAAATATCACATGGGAAAAAGTTAACAATCTCTTCGAGTTTCCATAAAGGAAAATGTATTATTGATTTCTTATATATAATTATTACAAGGTGTTGTAATAATGATCTCAATTTCTGCATTGTATGAAGTTTCCAAATTTAGAAAAAAGTTATAAAAAAATGTATAAGCTTGCAAATTTCAAAACAACTTTTTAGCAAAAACTCTACCTCATAACTCTTGTTTTAATATATATTAACATAAGTATTAATATGTCATAGTTATTTTAATATAATATAGTTATAATTATAATATAACCTATATAATATAATTAATTTATATTAATATTAACATCTAAAAAATAATATGATAGTTAATTTATTTTATATTTTCATTGGTTAATATTAATATAGATTATATATATACATCAAATAATCAAAATTGAATATATATATAATTGAAAACAAATCTAATACAACTAATTACTTTCAGGTCTAATGCAAGGTCACTTGTGCAACATCTTGTTGGGTTATTTGGGGTAGTTCCAGTCAATCCAAATCCTTCATAAATCGTGCATTATAATTGCATCTTGTGTTTCCAGGTTTGGAGAATCTTTTACAGCATGTGATAACTTGGATTTTCAATAGTGAAATGAATCATTTCCTCATTTCAAGGTTTTGGCGCCACAAATTTTAGCAATGTGTGAAGAATACGTTTTTCACATTGATAAAAGAGTTTTGGCATCATAAACAAGGTTTTGATCTGCCTTCGAAACTAGCATCCATTTCATGCAACAGAAACATCCATTAAATAAATCAAACTAATTGAACCAAGGTAGTGATGAAATGCATACTTTGCATCTGACTTGTGCATATCAAATCAGGCCACATTGGTCCAACATCCAACATGGGGGAGACCTGCACAATCGAGGTTTCAGGGATCTATACTACAATTTTTTATGGCCACCGAGTAAGTAATAGATATTCTCCAATTCACATTCATTTTCTACCATTAATTAGATACTTGGATCCTCACTATCAACATTTCCAACAAGTTGCAAGAAGTCCTGGAGTCACGTTGAATCTCTTTTGTTAAATGCAAGAAGAGGATCTAAAACCCAACGTGGTGACCATTGTTAGTGTTTTATTGGCATATGCCTACTTGGAGATGTGCAACATGGAAAAGAGGTCCATGATTGCAGAGTGCGAAATGAATTTGAATCAGATGTGTATGTGGGAAGTTCTTTAATACATATGTATGATAAATGTGAAGCATAGATATTTCATGCAAAATGTTTGACAAAATGGTAAAGGTCACAAAGCAGACCCTTATTGAACAAGCTATGAATTGACAGCTCAAGGAAAGGCAGGAAATGGAATGGAAACTCTAGAAATTAGCAAAAACTATGGATTATTTGGAAAGGGCCAAAAGAGAAGAAGAAACCCATCTTATTGAAGCATCCTATCAAAAGCTATTGGTGGATGATGAAATATTTTTTGAACAACAACAGGTTAGCTTGATTTTGATTCTGTATCGAATATTTACGTTATGTTCCCAAAAGATTTATTGTACCTTTACTAGATAATATAAATTATTGTACACATAACCCCATAGGAGTTTGAAAGTCCTGTAAATAATGTCCCCTCCAAAAACTTGGTAACTGTTATCCCCTGCTCTCTTGGTACTACCAAAAATATCTGTAATAGTCTTCAAAATGATTTTCCTACCTCTAGCAGTTTTTCAAGCAATTTGATAGAGCCTCTAATTTCTGAACATGAACTCGATTACTCTTCAAGTTTCATGCATGATATTTCTAGTACAATAAGCCATATGTTTGATTTATCCAAATACATTAGCCCTAAGAAAAGTCTAAATTCAAAGATCATTTTCACTGATGTCTCCCCTGCCGAGAATCTGTTTGAGCAGTCTAAAAGAACTAAGAGGCATATCTCATATGCTTCTAGTCCTAAAACTTCTATGCTTAATTCTCTGAGTGATATTTCTTGTCTGGATCTTCCAAGTTCCCCAAGTTTTGTTTCTAGCAATGTCTCTAATTCTGGAATTTTCAGGACTAGTTCTCCCTATATAAAGCATTCAAACTCCCTTAACTCAAGCTCAACCTTAAAAAAAAATCCATGAGACAATTGAATCTAATGCTACAATTTTGGCATCTGAAATTCAGGGCCCAAGTATTTCTTTTTCCAACATCAAGCCATGTTGGATGGCTGAAGTATACATCTTTAATCTCAATGTCACCTTGAATATCCTCAAGGACCAATCCATTTGTATTATAGATGTCAATCTCTGGCTTCCTATTAATTGTCTCCAACGTTTTGTAAGTTGCAGCTTGTCCAGCTGTGAATGCCTTTAAATATGGTGAAGTCTGGCCCAACGACCTGAAATCCAGCAACATATTTATCATTTTGTTCTTGTTAATCAAGATGAATTTATCTACTTGAATAATTGAAAAGGAATATAGTTGAATTATTTCATATAATGTAATAACAATTCTTCATTTGACAATGAGGATTCAACGTACATGCCTCCAGTCAGAATTGCAAGTATGATATTGATAACTCTTCTACAAGAATACCCTTCATTAATAATTAACTGTGATCCATACCAAAGAGCCAATGCATAGCTATAGAACATAATGAATTGGACAAACCCAACACCAAAACCAGAGGCCAACCCTTGCTGAATAGCAGCCTTGTAAGCAATATTAAGTGACTTATCATGTTCACTAACAAATTTATTCTCCCCAGTAAAAGAAACAACCTAAATGAAGTTTCTTCATAAGTAATATGAATAGATTATATGGAATATGACCTACAGATATAAAGACATTAACCTCAATTAAAAATAAAGAAACATGGCCATATGATATGATGAGTCACGTATTGTCTTTCTGATCACATACTTACTGTCCTGATCATACTGATTGTCTCCTCTACAACATTGCCTACTTCTGCATATGCTTGCTAGCCCTGGCTTGACATCTTTGATATTATGATAGACATAACACCAGCTGCTACTACAACAAGAGGAATCATAGATAGTATCACAGGAGTAATTTTCCTTCCATTGATGAAAGATACAATAAGACCTCCTAAGAATGTGGACCTGAGCTGAGTGAACTTCCCAACCAGAGCAAACAATGTAAAAAATAATATATAATTAGGCAATTGTACAGTCTTCTCTGGAAACTATAGATTGTTTTTACCTTTATGTTTCATTAAACATCCTACCTGCTAACAATCATAACTTTGTGAGCCAAAGAGCGACATGTTGGCTTGCACATCCTTTCAACCCCTTTCAGTGTGCCCATGTATATCAACTTGCAATCAAACAATATATTTTTCCACAACCAACTGGGATAAGGAAATGCATATTAATTGGAACATCCTTTCAACAATTTTTTGTGGAGGGCATCTTGTCAGCCATAAAATTATTCCTCTATAAAAAGGAATGCGCTTTCGGCAAGTGAAATACAAAATGATGATTACACATGCCAGAAACTGTTTTAAATACAATTTCATTAATGCAGCTAAGCAAGTAGGTTGACAAGGTTGCATTGTACAAATGTGTATGTTCCTACTATGAAGATATGGCAAGCACATGGCTAATTTGAGAACTATATTTTCATTGTGAATATGTCTGAACTCTATTGTTTTCATTTGTTGGACATACCAATGATCATCCTAGTTTGAGATCTTTTGCAATGTTACCTAGGCTGGATGGAGTTTCTTAAAAGAATTGGATTAAATAGTAATTAGTGGCCAACCTTTTCTCCTATGGCCTCTTGAATTAGTAGATGTATCCCTTGACATATACTATTACAAATATTCCTTTTAAAATATACATTATATAAATGGTTTCATCTCCACTGGTTACATCAAGCCAGTGAAGTAGAGCCAAGTATTTATATAAATTTTCAAATTTCTAGCCGCCTGAAAAATAACAAAGAACCTAATAATATAGGGTTGTAGGTATCTGGCAGCTAAAAATTCTATTTGATATTCAAAACAAGGCTGTCATTGTTTCTATTTTGTGGTTTTTTATAGGTAAGATAGATACATCAGTTCCCATATCTTTCACTTGCATTTGCATCTCATGACATAAGCATCAACTACAATGGATGTTTTAGCCAACTGCATATGCAATATAGGTTACATCTAATATAAAATATATAAAGAATTTTAGAGACATGGGAGAAACAGTCACTTAAATAGGATTGAATCACCTTGTTGATATTGGAAACAAATTACTACAAAGAGAATACTTGCGTGTTCAATTTAATTTTCCATTTGCAGTTGAATTGCAATCTCTTAGATCCCCAAGACAACTGTGAAGAGTTTGCCTCAGTTCCTTTGTTAGCATTGTCGTTGAATTTGAAGAATCCTTTTTTAATTTCTCATATTTTTCTCTGTGCATCTAAGGAAGCCCTTAAAA
Source organism: Pseudotsuga menziesii (assembly GCA_001517045.1). Taxonomy (NCBI): domain Eukaryota; kingdom Viridiplantae; phylum Streptophyta; class Pinopsida; order Pinales; family Pinaceae; genus Pseudotsuga; species Pseudotsuga menziesii. Next base: position 124,096 of record LPNX010500448.1, on the reverse strand, counting down.
TGTGGGTAAATCATCAAAAGCACATGCCTTGAATGAACAAAAAAGACGCTTCCAAGCAAACGCATGGATAAGAAGCATGTTTGGGATTCATTTGTTGAGCTTAAAATCGTCTTAGAAAAATTATATATTATAATTATATCAATCTCATTACAATACAATCATAACTCGAGTTTAGAACATTGGCAGTTAAAGTAGAGATGTTATTCTGATATGAATATTTACATGCATTTAAAACTCTCAACAATATGGCAGTTTGCAACAAGTAGAATACATATGTCATGATAACCAGTTCAAGAGATAATAATTTATGTATTTAGAAATTCTAAGAAAATCACCAAAAGAAGTATAAAAATGATGTTGCTGAAGCCTCCAATAAATACTCATACTTTGCAATACAATATGCTACTCTTATAATAAGTATCAGATTACCAAACAAAGGTTCCAAATTCTGACAATTTTCATTTATAGAATGCATACAAAAGAACATATTCTTCCAATGAAGCATTTCTATTAGCTTCTCAGAAGTTCATTTCATGCAGAATTTGAGACATATTGTCAAGTTTGTAGAGATCAATTAATAGAAAGAATCTCATCTAAAATATCACAAAGAGAGGAATTTAAATTCCTAGATGATAGAAACCTGATATATGGTTGTATGCCAAAATAAGTGGTTCTAGAAACACCAATCAGACAATAAAACTACAAGTAAAATATAATGCACCAGAACAAGTGACTCAAGCAAGGTTGATTCATCTTATAAAAGTAGTACCAAACTAAAAAGAATGATCTTGCTTCTTCAGTATCTTGTAAATAGTTAGTCAGTAAAATGATACAGCTACTTTCACATGGGAACTATAGTTTCTCTGAAATTATTAACATGAAGTAATTAATTGTAGTTACATCCAGTCTAATCCAAGATGACTCAAATGCATCATGTGTGTAATTAACACCAATTTCCTGTGCTACAGTGCGAAAGGAAAGCCCAGACCGATTACCATGTGGAGATCCAAGTCTAGGTCTGTTGGCCACACCAACCACCAAAACCATTTTCGTGCCAGGAATAAGAGATGCACATATCATAGGTTTCATTTTTGCACCTTTTTCTCTCAAGGCATCCATAAGAAAATAACAAAATTTGATAAGATCCTGAGGATAAGCTAGCAGCTTTGTGTCTAATCCTTCCTCAAGTTTCACCCACCTAAAACCTCGAGCACTCTTGATAAAGCCATTTCTTGTTATTTCTAGGATGCCTTGCCGCTAAGTAGCACACTGAACCTTGATGGCAAGTTGCATCCCTTTTTGTATTTCATCTAGGCCATTCAAGGATAGTGTAGAATATGAATTCCAAAACTGTTCTGGCCAAGAATATTTGGCATTTTTCCAAGATTCTAGCAAAGTTGTGACATCATACACAACATCTGCTGCTCAGAACTTTGAGCTGTATCCGTGAATCCTCTGAAATATTATGTAGTAGAATTCATTGAGACCATATTCTGGAAAAAACCTCTCAAACTCCTCCTTCATTCTTTTCTTCATCTCATTGCTCATGTATTGAAATTTTTGTTGACACTCAACGAGTGCAATGCCCATCCTGGACAAAAGAAGCTTTAGTTTATTTAATCCATTGTCCCTCCAATTCTTCAATTTCGTAGCTGCATAGGATGAGCACAACATTGAATAAAAAAGAGTCCACTCTCTCAACAGCATGAGGCATGGTTCAACTTCATAGGAAATTCTAGACACATCATGAACTCTAACCTTTGTGCCATCCTTAAGTGTTACTGATGTGATAATTTCTAAATTCCCTGCACTCTTTACATGATGCTCAAGCTCCATCACCCTAGCCGAGTACCTCTCATTTGTGAGCCTCCATGAATAAACTGATCAGTCAAAGACACATGCTAACCAAAGCAATTCATTAGTGTTCTTTTGCAGAGCATGAGCTGTATCAAACATCAAGCACCTAGAAGGACTGCCATGATATGTACCTAATCTATAATACTCTATTAATTTGTCATAGTGGTCTAGGGACTGAAAACATAGTCTCACAAAGAATTCAGACAATTAAGCATAAAATTGGCAAAAATGGTGCTGCAATGGAAGTAGCAGCTCTGTATAATCAATTAATAATGAATAATACAATACAATTATCATGAAAGGTTCATGAATTTCAAGACAATTCAAATTCCCAAGGAGGTCATTCGAATGGTGTAGCTTAACTAACTGTAAGCCACAGTAAACACTCTAGTTAACCAACTGATCAAGTCCTAATTGACTCAACTGAGTCCTAACTGAAGTTGGAGTGCAATGGATGACTAAGTCTAACTGAAATTAGCTCAGACACATGTCACTACATGCCAACCAATAAGTGGTAGCGCATCATTAACTCCAATGAACCCCGATGAGGTTAACTGAAGTCAAAATGGCCATCAGAGGTGGTTGGAGGTGCCCCTGTTGACTCAAATTCATTAAATATTAATAAAATAATCAACATAATAAATGGAGGTTCCTTCACCACTCAGCTTAACTGATTGTAACCATCAGCTAGTAATTAGGTGCATTTATGACACTCAGATCACCCCCGGAGTGCTCTAGTTAGCCTCCTCGAATGAAGGAGAAGGCTTAGTTGGCCTCCTTGACTGAAGGTAGGCATGGGTGTGCTCATGCTAATGTCATATTGTGCTCATATGATGCCGATTAAGTCAATAAAACTTAGGATAGTAGTTTAACAAGGTCAAATTGACCAAATTAAGTGTGCGTGGTGGGTAAATGTCTCCAACACCCCCCCTTAATATATACTCAGGAGAAGTAGAAACATACAGTGAATGAAATGCTAGGGCCCCAGAAACAAAGGCCATAGGTCACCTTGTACAATAATGTAACTCAAACAATGCTCAAAATAATTCTAAGTGAGGAAAAGAGGAAAAACCCAGTGGGAAAACCCCCCCCTCAAGATAAACACTGAAAGTAGTCTGATCACCATGAAGAACTTACCCCCAATAGTGAACGAAGGTAGGTGGAATTATTTTTTGAAAATCTTTTGGTGAAGATGTCTGCAATCTGCTCATCAATCAGTCAATATTGCAGAATGATGGTCCTGTCATGCTCTAATTCCCTGATATAGTGCATGTGTATCTCTACATGCTTGGTCCTCTGATTGGTAACTGGATATGTGGATATCTTAATAGCACTTTGATTGTCACAAAAGAGGACAGTGGACAAAGTACTACCAATATCAAACTCTGAAAGAATTCCTTGCAACCAAACAGCTTGGATGCAAGCATTCGTCGCTCCTCGGTACTCGGCCTCTGTTGAAGACAATGCTATGGTGACCTGCTTTTTGCTAGACCAACAAATGGGGCCACCACCAAGCATGAATAAATATCTATAAGTAGACTTCTGATCAATAGAATCACCTGCCCAATTGAAATCTGTGTAACCAACCAGCTCTAGCTCGGAGTCTGCAGCATAGTAAATGTCGTAGGTCCTGGTTCCCTGAATATACTGGAGGATCCTCTTGGATGCCTTCCAATGAATATCATGAGGATTTTGCATGTATATTGACACAACATTCATAGCATAATAGATATCAGGCTGAGAATGATTCAAGTAGAGCAAGCTACCTATCAGTTGTCGATAAATAGTGCAGTCCATGGGAGGTGTGCTTTTTCCTTCCTCAAGGATGATCCCTGAAAGGAAAAGGAATGGAGCAGCCTTACATTCAGCCATGTTAAAATTGAATAACAAGTATGATATGTATTTGGACCGAGTGACCATTATCCCATCAAAATTTTGCTCAATTTCGAGCCCTAGAAATTGCTTCAAGAGCCCCAAATCACTCATTTCAAATGCATTGTGGAGAGCAGTTTTGATGACTAAAATAGAAGTAACTGTGCTACCTGTAATCAATAATTCATCAACATATAAAAAAAAAATAATCAGATGACCATAATACTCCTATATATACACATTTGGATCTGATTTACACCTTTGGAAGTTTTACGAGAGAAGGAGGGAATCCATCTTGGAATACCACTCTCTTGGGGCCTGTTTTAACCCGTATGGTGACGTCTTTAGCTTGCAAACAAAAGATGTATCAGAAATGTAGCCCTCAGGCTACTTCATGTATATCTCCTCATGAATATCTCCATGCAAAAAGGCAGACTTAACATCCATATGATGCACTTCCCAGTGCTTAGATGCAGAAATTGCCAAAACTAGGCAGATGGAGTCCATTTTTGCAACCGGTGCAAAAGTCTCATGGCAGTCCACACCTTGGACCCGGGAGAAACATTTTGCTACCAGAATTGCCTTATATTTTCAGGTTCTTCCATTATCAGCAACCTTAGCCTGAAACACCCACTTGCATTGAACCAATTTACTCCCCAGAGGAAGAGAAACTAGCTCCCAAGTAGTGTTTTTCTGAAGAAAATTCATCTCTTCATCCATGGCAACTTGCCATCTCAGATACTTCCAAGCATGGTAGTAATAATTAGGGTATGAAATTATCATCAAATAACAAGATTCAGACAACAAATAATCAGGATAAGAGAGCGCAATACCTACTCTTTGGAAATCAGACCCAGTTCTCCTTAAATCATCCAGATTTCCAATGTTATCACCTGCGGAGGAGAGTGTCTGTCGGGACCAAGTTGGGAGATGATTTTGTACTTCAGGTTCTGATTCAGAATCTGATGTTTTCTGTACACTGATATCAGAAATTAGAGGATCCAAATCAGGGTCATCACCCCCAATTACATAATCAAATATTCAGTAGAATAGGAAGGAAATTCAATAGTTTTCTCCTTCACTAGTTCCCCCTCCTGAAGAGGCTCATAGAACTTGAAACTCCTTTCAATGATGATCTGTTTTGTTTTTATATCTATAAGCTTGAAACCTTTAGATTCATTAGGATATCTGATAAATATACATTCGATGCTTTGCGGTTGCAAAGCCCTCCTTTTATCAAGCGGAATTCAGGCCCATGCAGTGGACCCAAACACTCTCATATTCGACACATCCGGCTTGTGTCCAAAATATGCTTCAAAAGAGGTCTTCCCTTTCAAAAATGAGTGTGGGACTCTGTTATGAATATATGTTGCAGAATGCATGGCTTCCTCCCACAAATTTTCAGCCAACTTTGATTCCAACATACAGGTGGTCATCTCCTTGAGAGACTGATTCTTCCTCTCCGCTACACCGTTCTGCTGGGGAGTGTAGGGGACTGAATGTTGGATCTGAATACCACTTTGGGAACATATATGTAGTAACTCATTACTGACATAATCCCCTCCATTATCAGATCTCAAAATCTTGATATTTTTTCCAAATGCATTCTCAATCAAGGCCTTCAATTCAGTGAATTTTTCTAAGATTTCCGACTTCTTTTTGATAAAAAAGACCCATGTATATTTGGAAAAGTCATCAATGAAAGTTATAACATACCTTGATCCATTAATAGATGTGATAGGAATGGGACCACTGATATCAAAATGTATCAGTCCCAAGATGCATGATGCTTGGCTTGCCTTCCCCCGATCAAACTTATGCTCAGGGTGCTTGCCAACAACACAACCCTTGCAAATTTCAGTGATAGCTTTGATGACCGGGAGGCCTTCAACCATAGAATTATTCTTCAATTGCTGCAAGTATTTAAATTTCAGGTGGCTGAACCTCTCATGCCACAGTCTACTAACTTCATTTCCATGAGTCAATAATGCGGTGGGCTTTGCATCTGCCATAAAATGGGAGAACTCGTAGGCTTTTGCATGATGGTTTGCAAGGCCTTTTGCTACAAGTTTTTTGGATGCAAGTTTCATGATCTCTACATCATTCGGGCTAAAGGAGACTCTATTGGGCACTCTTGTATGTGTCATTTGATAAACACTTAGGAGGTTTGATGCAAGAGATGGTACATATAGGACATTGGAAAAATAACCATGCTCAAGATCTACAGTACCTTCTCCTTCGGATATGATTGTGGAGTCATCTCCCATGTGGATGGGAAGGGATTTGTCAGTCTCCAAAGATGAGAAAGAGTCTCTTTCAGCCGTCATGTGATTCAAAGCTCCAGAATCTATCAGGACTGCTTTGGACTTCGAAGTGCTTGCCATGAGGGCATGACCTCTTTCATGCTGTGGTTCCCGATCTTGCTGATATCTCCTCCAAAATATTTCCGAAAGATTGATGTGATTTTTCTCAAGAAGAGAAGTAGATTCCTCAAATTTTTTTTTGATGCAGGCATGTTTAGGGTGGAAGCCCTTCCTGTAGTATGAACACTTGACTTTTTCCTTTCCATGATGCCCTTTTATTTTGTTATTTTTCAAGCCAGAAGGCTCTTCATGCTACTGGTTTTCAACTTTAGGCTTAGGAGCTTTGAATTTGGTTTTTGGGTTCTTCTGTTGCTTTCCATTACCCTTCAGATATTTGAGCCTCGAGACATAGAGGGCTTGATCAAGGGAGGATCTGATGATCCCCATTTGGAAAAGCTTATCATGTTCACTTGTTAAGGACTCAATGAAGGCATTGAGTGAAGGAATATTCTGTCTAGGGGTTGTGAGATTCCCCACATGGAATGTAGAGACAAACACCTAACAATCAACTCCAAGTTTGGAGAGTATGGTGAGGATGAGCTAATCATCTTCCTTCTTCACCTTACATTGCTTCAACAGTAAGACAATGTGCTTGAACTTTGTGAAAAAATCATTTAAGGTCTTGAAATTCGAAGGCTGGAGAGACATAAACTTGTTTTCAAGATGGTATACTCTCAAATCATCCTTTTTTCTATACAGGGTTTCCAATTTGTCCCAAATTTCCTTTGGAGTCTTCAATCCTGAGAGATGGAAAAGAAGATCCCGGGAAACAGAGAGGCACAAGAATATGAATGCTTCATCTTTCTTGTTCAAGAATCTAGCTTTGTCTGTCACAGAAGCAGGCTCTTCTTCAGTGTCCACAGTGACCCTATAGATTCCTCTGGCACGTAGCTGGATCTCCATGTCTCCTTTCCATGAATGCAAATTGAACGGAGTCAAGAGTTCTACGGAAGAAGCCATTTCAAATTGTTGGAGTGAATGATTTCACCTGTTAAAAAACTGCAAATCACAACAAAAGGGGCACCGTAAGGTCAAAAAACCTACACATTTTAGGCTTTCATCACACCCAGCATAATTGATCAAGCAAGCTCGATCAACAATTCCTTAACTTGGGGTATTAATTGGTAAGCCTTGGCTTCTGGTGCAGTGCTGGATTTCCGAGCTTTTGCTCAATTTTTCATGCAAGATCTTTCAAAAACCATGTTTTTGAGAGATTTGAGTTTCCTCCCGCCATGACCTCTAATACCATATTAATTTGTCATAGTGGTATAGGGACTAAAAACACAGTCTCACAAATAATTCAGACAATTAAGCATAAAATTGGCAAAATGGTGCTGCAATGGAAGTAGCAGCTCTGTATAATCGATGAATAATGAATAATACAATACAATGATCATGGAAGGTGCATGAATTCCAAGAAAATTCTAATTCCCAAGGAATTCATTCGAATTGAATGAATGGGTGTAGCTTAACTGACTGTAAGCCACAGTAAACACTCTAGTTAACCAATTGATCAAGTCCTAATTGACTCAACTGAGTCCTAACTGAAGATGGAGTGCAATGGATGACTGAGTCTAATTGAAAGTAGCTTAGACACATATCACTGCATGCCAACCAACAAGTGGTAGCACATCATTAACTCCAATGAACCCCGATGAGGTTAACTGAAGTCAAGCTGGCCATCAGAGGTGGTTGGAGGCACCCCTGTTGACTCTAGTTCATTAAATATTAATAAAATAATTAATATAATGAATGGAGGCACCTTCACCACTCAGCTTAACTGATTGTAACCATCAGTTAGTTATTAGGTGCATTTATGACACTCAGATCACCCCCATAGTGCTCCAGTTAGCCCCCCCGAATGAAGGAGAAGGCTTGGTTGGCCTCCTTGACTGAAGGTAGGCGTGGGTGTGCTCATGCTGATGTCATGGTGTGCTCATCTGATGCCGATTAAGTCAATAAAACTTAGGATAGTGGTTTAACAAGGTTAAATTGACCAAATTAAGTGTGCATGGTGGGTAAATGTCTCCAACATACTCTGCCTTCAAATTTTTACACCCTACATTGGATTTACAATATCATCTTCATCATCCATCTTTCTCTTCTTTCTTCTTATAGCTTCTCCATCATCACTATCATTGTCATCACTATTGGACCCTATCATTATTTCATCATCACTATCCAAATCAATTTTATTTTCCAATTCAGTAATATGAAAATCATAAGCCACATCAGCCTGATCCTCGTTTGCATGGGTATAGAGAAAAAACAACTGATCATTCTTGTCTCTCAAATTGTGCAAATGAATTTGGTGATGGATATCTACAAAAAAAACCTTTACCTCATGACCCAACTTCAACAACCTCCTCAAATCCTTAGAGACTCCCCAATTGATCAGTAGCACAGTCAAATCCTGGCCTTATGACTGGATATTACATCCTAGAACTCCCTGGGTTGTGTGAAGGCTAAGATACATGTTTCAAAGAGTTATCACTATTCACCAAAGCGCTTCTCTGATTCATGGTGTTAGCACCGTGCATTGCATGCATGAGCAGCTAGTGCAATTCATGAGAATGTAACGGATGATGATGAATTATTTGGGAGATTTGGAAGCACAGGGGGACTATTTTGTTCAAATTCAAGCACATGAATTAAAAATGCAACTCTAAGTAATGGTTCTGCCTTTTTAAACCCTCCTAATGTTTTTGAAAGGGGTGGGGGTGAGACATGATATGAAATTGGACATTGAAAGACATATACACCAACAGCTGATGATATTGGCCATGCTCTAAAGATGGAATGTGTGGCAGTTGATGCAGGCACAGGAATACCAATAGGTTTGGCCAGCACACTCCATACTTCCCGTGTTATCCCAGCCCCTTACCCTACTCCTCGATGCATGATTCCAATCAATGTAGTTGATGGAATTGCAAATCTTGAGTTAGAAGGACATAATGCAGCTTCTGGAACTTTCATTTTACTCTCATATAATGTACTTTCTGATCTATATGCAACTAGTGACATGTACATTTATTGTCCTCCCTGGGCTCTTTCATGGCCTTATTGTCGCCAGAACTTGTTGCGTGAAATTGTTGGTTATCGGGCAAATATTCTTTGCCTTCAAGAGGTATTATTATTCTCTTGGCACAATACTGAAACATTAATAAAGAATGACTGTACATGTGATGCCATTGTTTGACATGCAAGCTATGCCCTATATTTTTTGACTTTGACATTCATGAAATGTATTGGATAGAATGACAGTCTAGAAAAGGTTTGCATATCTGATTTAATTTTTTGGCATAAAGAATGCATAATATATCAGTTCACTTTGCTTTTCTTTCATCTATATTGGAATTTGAGTGTATAGAACTCTACCATCTCTAGAATTTTCTTTATTTTTTAAGATATAATTGATTTAGATTTTATTCTAGATTTATGTAATGATGCGGGTTCAGAGTGATCAAGGTTTGCATATCTGATTTCATTTTTTGGCATAAAGAATGCATGATATATCGGTTCACTTCGCTTTTCTTTCATCTATATTGGAATCTGAGTGTATAGAACTCTACCATCTCTAGAATTTTCTTTATTTTTTAAGATATAATTGATTTAGATTTTAGTGGATTTCTAGATTTCTATAATGATGCAGGTTCAAAGTGATCATTTTGAGGAGTTCTTTACACCTGAATTAGAAAATAATGGGTACATAGCTGTTTATAAGAAGAAGATAACCGAGGTTTGATTTCTAATTACCTAATTTTTTTTGGTTAAAGTTCCATATTTCTTGAGATGTAGACCAAACAATGAAATAACATATGTATTTGCCTTACATCCTATAATACTATTGGTAACATCATATTTTTCTGTGTATTACAAGAAATACAAAGAAACAAAACATAAATCACACACCACAAAGCACATATATTTCTCCTAGAAATATTAGAGGAGGCTTTGCTCAACTCGAAGAATAAATATACAACAATATTTTAACCTCAATCAACAGTTGAGGGATAAGTTGCAATAGTCAAAGAAGATCGAAGACTGCATTTTGACCTCCAGACCTCAAAACATTTTATTTCTTGTTTAGTTAAAAGTCTCGCCTGACAGACACAAATTTGTCACAGTTTCTGTAGCTGATCAAATATCATAACACCTGTTTACATAAGAAGCCAAGAGTAGACACAATACCTGCATGACTTCATACAATTTTCTCTTTTTGTGGGACATCATAATTTGTGACATATCCTTCAAGTCATTTGCATCCTTGTCTGGTCCAGAACCCGTGCTCGAAGCCTTCAAGTCATCTGCATCCTTCTCTTCATTTTTAGAATCTTCAAGTGATTCCTGTATTGCCTTGCCTGACAACGATGCAGAATATGGAATGCCTTCAAGTTCCTTTCTCAACTCTTCTTGATATGACCTTTCAATTTCCATTTCCTGCAATAATTGATAACTGGGTATCAAACTGATCTAATACTTACTGAAACATCCATTGAAATTGAAAGTAATATTTTGAGTTTAAAAACATAGTGGCTGGGGAATTCTTCACAAACATCTTGGTTAAATAAGAATTAATTGCATATAAAATCAATTACCGCTGTACCCCTTTCTACTGCTGCATTGGATTCATTTCGATAGGAAATAGCATCTGCTAGTATTTTTTGGGAATCATTGATAGCATGATCCTCCATCCCTGCCATAGGTAAAACTTATTTCTTTGTTGCTATTTGCAAGCGCTTAAAACTTGTTTCTTTGTTGTTGCTGTTGTTACAAATATTACTTAATAAACACATTGCTTGGAGTTGAACAATGCATAAATCTGTATGTGGAATTACAAAACAATCAAATCATATGGTGGGGACATGAAAGAGTCGAGTTACAGTATTGCTCCATGAGGACATTGATTTCTCACGGTCTATCATTGACTTATTACTAATGTAAAATTTATTAACACTACCAAAACCAGTCAAGGATCCATGAAACATTTTCAAGTTCCACAAGGTTTAAGAAAACCATTTAGGGGAGATTTGTAATTAGGAAGAGTCTTAGAAACATTTATGCATTTATAGACATCAATTTTGGATAATGATGGCTCTCATGGGAAATTTTCTCCCTAGAAGCCCATAATGGTTTAAATTAATTTGACTATGAGAAGGTCCAACATGGGTTCAAGGGTAGACTGTGTGTCAGCTATGAGTACAGAGTATCTAGTAAGGATATCTAGTCTTTGGGTATGTGGTAATAGGTATAGGGTATAGTTAAGATACATTTTGTCAAAAGAGTCGGGCACTATAGAAAAAATGAATTCCTCTTCTATTGAAATTTAAACATTTTGTTATTTACTATTAGGAAATGGATATTTTGTTCTGTTAAATTTTAACGTTTGTTCTGCTAATATAATGCAGGGGGTGGTTTTTATTGGATTGAAATGCTTTAACAAATACCTAGATTTTTTTTAAGATGTGAGTAGGTGACATGCTCTTAAGTTGGTTTTCTTGCTTGTTTTCTGCTTCACCATTTTTGACAAATATTGTAGGATTATTGGAGTTTCCAATCATGTTATTTTTGGTGCAAGCGATTACAGCCCCAACAACAACTTTAACTACAATAAATGTGGAAGCATACAAAAAAATTGTCCTAGTTTCTCTCATTCAGACTGGTCAGGTTAGTTCTTCACTTCTTAGTCGTGTTAATGTTAATATATAGCATGCTTCTATGAAATACTTTGTTTATGTCTAGAATTCCATGTTGAAGTGTGCTAAGCAAATGACGTTCAATTAAAATAAAAGGAAGTGTGCTGAACAAACCATGTTCCATTCAAAGTCAAACCCACATTTTTGGCAGTGTGAAAAATGGATGTCATTCTTGCTTATAGAAACAAAGGTGTTAAGACAGATCAATTATCCACCTTACTTGTGTAGGTTCTATATATACAGACAATATCAAATGAAAATCAACTAGTGAGCTTGTGGAATGTAGCAAAAAATATGGCATTATAGCAATATTGATTCTTGTAAATTATCTATATGATGTTAGATTGTGGAAATTTTCCCAGAATATGGTAACAAATGCTCTTGATATGTTCATTCTTCCTTCATTTTTTTCTTTTATAGCTGACTTTTGTTTAAAAAAAAATTATTACAGTTTCCAGCATTCCCAAAATATACACCTACTATTTTCCAAAGAAATTTGAAATCTTTCACTTATGTATATGCAGTCATTGTTGTAAAACAAACCGTATTTAGGTTTCATTCAAATATTCCAATAATTAAAATTTGTTAATTTACTTTTTTCACTGATTTGTGAAATATGGTTTTTTCTTGGTTTGATTGATTGTCTATCATGGACCTCATTATTGCAGGTGTTAAAATATAGAACTGTAACTTGTATTCAATTGGATTATTCCATCCACCTATGCAATTGTTGAGTATAGTGATGTAAAGAGCAAGGTTATGAGAACTAGAACCAAAATCAGTTGAGGGTCACACCCGGACCAGAACATAAATGGATGGATAATTGGGTTAGAGAACCATCATCAAAATCATATACATGAGGATATCGTGGATAATATAACAATCACACCATAAACCTAGACCCCATTGGGATTAATACACATCTGCTAGTTGGGCCTTGGCTTTGATATCTGCACTAGGAATATTTACAATGCAACACAAGGTCATTACAACTCATCCCACGTGGCTTGATTCACCTCTCATAAGCCACATCATATAGTTATTACATGATTTATTCATCCAATAATTCAAGGTTAAAACTTGGGTGTTACATCAAATTATCAGTTATACTACATGGATGGCTAATAGTAATTTTAGTACTGCTGTTGTGATTCTTGAATGCTTTTGATATGTGACTATTTTTTAATATATATATGTGTGTGTGTGTGTGTGTGTGTGTGTGTGTGTGAGGACCCTGCAGCAAACAAGTAATCAGAATACACGATATAGCAGCAGAACTCAAAATCACTTTTATATTAATCGCAGGCCAGTTCGAGGGGGCAACCTCCTTTGAGCAAGCTCAATACAAAATAACTTCACGGTGCCTTCCTTGGCCTCAACACACACTTATATACTAAAAATAGGTGCCAATACTATGGGTCAAAACCATGGGCCAATATAAACTATGGATCAACAAATACTATAGGCGGCTTACAAAGCATATGCGCCCCACAACAATAACACAAACTATGGATCAACAATTACTATGGGACGACTTACAAAGCATATGCGTCCAACAACAATATACTAACATAGTAAAGAGAAGGATTGACATGGGTTCCTAACATCCCCTCCCCCTTAGAAAAAGCTTTGTCCTCAAAGCTTTAGATGTGGAAATTGTCGCTGAATCTGAAGGAGTGGTTCCCACGTAGCATCCTCGGGCTGCATTCCGTTCCATTGAATTAAGACCTCTGTGATAGAGTGAGAGCGAAGATGACGAGTGCGCTTATTGAGGACAGCCTCCGGCTCCAAAAATATGGATCCTTCAAATCTATATTTGGGAAAAAATCGGAAGGGTAATTTGGGTTTGAGTAAGTTTTGGACACTGTCGAAAGGACAGGGAAGCAAAAAATGGGGATTTTAGGAGCGGGGTGAAAGAATGAGAAAATTTGGTAGAGAGGGACAAAGAAGCAGAATGAGGAAAGGAATACGGTGGAAAAATTTGAAGGTGTTTGGGTAAAAATTGAAGGAGTTATCGCAAACCCTAAAAATAGACAAATGTGGGATTTCAGGTGTTGTGAAGTGGAATTTGGGATAGGGTCTTTAGGAATGAAATATGCAAAATGGAATTGCAGAGGTGTCAGTGAAATTTCAGGGAAAACAGAGTTGAAACCAAGGAGATATGGACGAAAAACAGAATTTTATACTTTTTTTTTTTCAGGAAGGGATCTGCAACGGCGCGAAAGTGATCGGAAATAGTGGAATATGCAACGGCACGGAAGTGATCGGCAACAGATGGATCTGCAACGGCGCGAAACTGACCGGCAACAGTTCTGGACAGAGGAAATCTACGATTGTGCAACTGAAAATAGATATGGACCCCAGGCATGTGCGGCTTCCTATCGGTTCAAGGGATTCACTCGGCCACCAATGCTTTCTGACAACTTGCGTATTGGGGCAGTACCCCTCACTCCACGGCTCAGGTAAAACTGATAACCTCTTGGCCACAAACGACAGCTCTTGGTTTACCTCACGGGTGGGAACTAGTCAATCAGGTAGGGGTCGTTGCCCTTTTCGCTGGTAGGTCCTCTCAATGGGCCAGCTACTTCGAGGTTCCTGTGGTACTCCTCACAATGAGTTTTAGGGCTTATTCCCAAGTACTTCCCACAGTTAAGCGGATAGGGATTATTCCCAGATCCGAACCTGCAACAGAAGCGAAAAAAAAAAAATTGGGCAGAAATTTCACCCAACGAGCCCAAGAAAGTGCTTTGATACCAGATGTGAGGACCCTGCAGCAAACAAGTAATCAGAATACACGATATAGCAGCAGAACTCAAAATCACTTTTATATTAATTGTAGGCCACTTCAAGG